>PVKE010009171.1:0-45539 GCA_004027555.1 Craseonycteris thonglongyai | reverse complement strand
GTTGGAGGGGGACCTGATTCTGGGAGCTGGGCACATAATGCGATGCATGGGTGATGTGATGTGGAGTTGTCCATTGGGAAACTGTCTGATTGTTACCAACCAATGTCACCCCATTAAATTTAACAATAAAATATAATAATATTAAAAAAACAAATAAATAAATAAATAAAAATCTTTCATTGGAAGGTGAACACAAACAAAAAGGAGTTAAGTAGGTATGGGGGCCAAGCCACCTCCTTTTCCAGGAATGGGATTTGTATAGATTTTACTAACAATCTCTCTCTTAGCTCACGCTGCTATAACAA
The DNA here is from genome assembly GCA_004027555.1 of Craseonycteris thonglongyai. Taxonomy (NCBI): domain Eukaryota; kingdom Metazoa; phylum Chordata; class Mammalia; order Chiroptera; family Craseonycteridae; genus Craseonycteris; species Craseonycteris thonglongyai. The sequence goes on along the minus strand of PVKE010009171.1, from coordinate 45,234 downwards.
AAACACCATATATTGTGTGGCTGAAACAACAATCTTCACTCTCAGAATTCTGGAGGCTGGGAAGTCCAAGCTCAAAGTACCGGGACATTCAGTGTCTGGGGAGAGCACCCTGCCCTGTCTGTAGACAGCTGTCTTCTTGCATTTTCTCTTGGCAGAAAGAAAACTCTGCTCAAAGGTGCTAATTGCATGCATGAGGGATTCACCTTCAAGATCTAATGACCTATTAAAGGTCCCACCCCCAAATACCATCATACTGGGAATTAAGACTCTAACATTGTATTCTGGGGGGGACACCAACATTCAGTCCATAGTAATCTCTACTAGTCTTCTAGTCACTTATCAGAAACCTCCATATCTGCAATGGATTTTGAATCATTCCAGTTCTGTAAGTCTCGTAGAATAGAGGTGTACTCACAACAACCAACTTTTGAAGGAAACTCAAGAAGACCTATGTCAAGCTTGTCCGACCCACGGCCCGTGGGCCGCATGTGGCCCGGGACAGCTTTGAATGCGGCCCAACACTAAGTCGCAAACTTTCTTAAAACATTGTAAGAATTTTTTGTGGTTTTTTTGTTTGTTTGTTTTTTAGCTCATGAGTTACCGTTCGTGTGAGTTTATTTCATGTGTGGCCCGGGACCATTTTTCTTCTTCCAAGGTGGCCCAGGGAAGCCAAAAGTTTGGACACCCCTGACCTATGTAATAGATTATTGACACTTAACACAGAAAACACAGCTCTGCGAGTCACTATATTTCAGCAGCGATTTGTAGAATAAATACCGCCGTCTTCCTAAACCTGCTTTATTTTCTTAATAAAGTAGGATGAATGGTTCTCATATTCTTGCTGCAGAGAAAGCTATGAGCATGAACAGAACAGTTTTATAAGGAGGCTTTACTAGGTCAGAAGGAATGAAGATGGATAGGTAAACAAGAGCACGGTATTGGTTGTCATTGCTGTCCCATCTGCAAGGGACTGGAGTATTGATGGTCAAGTCACAGGCCACTCCTAAAACATGAGCTCTGAGGGGCACATATCAGCCCTTTAATGATCTGCAGTGAAACCAGGGTAAGAACTCAGGGCCACCACACAAACTGACAAGTGAGAGAAGAGCTGGCTTGATACAGAATGTTGTGGAGCTACATGGGTTACAGAAAATTGGCATGCCCCTAAATAGGAGGTGCGAAAAGCTCCTATTGTCCAATTCGTCCAGAAACTAGGATGAAGCAGAATCCAAGGGAATACCTTGTTCGAAGATCCCAGGGGTTTCTTATTTCATCTAAACCAACGGTACCAGCCCTGCTGTTTGCTAGGACCAGCAGCCACACACATGTGTCTCTTTCGGTGTCAATCTCTCACTGAAAAAGTCTTTTAGCTCCAATTCCAATTCATTTAGGTTCCTTCAAAAAGACATTACTTGCTATAAAGCCATGTCAGGATTGTTTCAGCCTAAACATTTCTTTTCCTAAAACAAGGGTCCTGTGTTTGGGGTATATTTAGATTAAAAAATGACAAAGATTAAAGACATACAGTGATGCTGCATAATTTAAAATTATATAGACACAATTTCTTCAGAAACTCTCTGTTAAGGTATGATCAGTTCTTAACTTTCTGAATGACCTAGGCTACATTTATTTGCAAGTATCTTTGGGGACAGTGTGTCTACTCATGCATTCTGTGCTCCTATAGCTTGGAGTTTAGGAATAGATGAACGACCTCCTTGGAAGTCCATTAGAAGACAAGCCTTCCCTCTGCTTAAGCAATTGGGGATGGGCTAGGGATTTGGGGATAATAACGATGATACTATATCACACCTGCAAGTATAAGTTTTCTATAATAAAGACATATTTATTTCTGTATTAGGGAGATTGTGAATGTTTGCCTTAGAGAACTTTCCTGAAGGGCTTTTAAAACAAGGCAAATACAAGAAAACTGAGTGCACAAAATAAACCTGGGGTTCCAAAAACATTTTCGACTTTTGGGGGAAAACATGGTGAATATGTAAGGCAGAGTATGAAATCCCCTTATGGAGTTTTAGAACAGGTGAAGAGACAGAAGCCAAAGAATAGAAATCAATGGTCATTCCTTAGGCTCAGACAAAGTTAATAGTTACTGCCTTAACACTCTGATTATAGTTAATCCTCTGGTGCTAATTTTCTTCAGTACAGTCATTCACAACATAGAAGTGCCAACTGTGCTGATAAAAAATAATTACATAGTCTGCCAAGGCTGGGAGAAATTGTGAGGAAGGCAGAAATCAGTCCCAAAGATGGTCAGGGAAAGAAATTCAGCTTAGATAAGGAAAAGCGATGCAGCCCTGAAAATCACTTCCAATAATCTTCCCCAAATCCCTTCCAGTGACTGCAAGATGTTCACAGGATGTCATTCGGTGCAGCAAATGCCCAGTGCCCCTCGATTCTAAAGACCAAGTTCAGTTTTAGCCCGGTCGGTTTAAACCAGACACAGCAGATTCAGAATGAGCCTGAACTGGATGACCCAAGTAATAACGGGAAAAGGCCTCAGCGTGCTGTTCTGGAGACTGATGTTAAAACACGATCTAAGCACAACATGGTACGTACGCCTGGAGTCCAAGGCCTGGAGTGAGGAATTGGAAACAACTGCTACTTCATGTGCCTGGGGCAATTCATGCATCATCATCATAGCTATAGCTATTCTTAAATATCATCTCCCTAAACAGTGCCCTCAAAATTGGTAGATTAATTCAAAGCTCCTCAATTAGCAATTGGGAAAAGACTCTTATTTATTAACAACTAGCTATCAACAGAAAGGGAAAGCGTTAAAAACAAACTAATGCAGACTTTGCCCTGTGCCCTCCTCTCATCCTTCCTGGGCTTATACCCTTTCAATGGCTCACAGGATCTCCCAGCAAGGACCAAGTTCAAGTACTTTGTTTTCCTATTGCTCAAATATTGTTTAATTCCTGTAAAACTGAGTTTTGACTCTGACTTGCCAACTGAGAGGACTGAGCTGTGTTTTTGTTTTTATTTTTTGATTTTCTTAAATGACTTTCTTTTTTTTTTTAAGATTTATTTTATTGTTTTTGACAGAGAGAGAGAGAGAGAGAAAGAGAGAGAGGAAGAGAGAGAGAGAGAAAGAGAGAGAAGGGAGGAGCCCAAAGCAGTCTCCATAGTTGTACGTTATCAGTTTTCCACCTATTTTCATTCCACACAGGTGAGAGGGGGGTCGTGCAGGGCAGGAATCAAGCCGAGGACCCCACATAGCAAGCTCAACACAGTGAGAACAAAACTGGGGTCACACCCAGCATATGGGTCTCCATGGGCTGGAGCTGGGATTCCACCTCGGACCCCAGGGCTGCAAGCTGAATGCTTAACCCACTGAGCCATCCCTGCTTCTCCGTTTTTGTTTTTAGTAAAGAGAGAGAAAACAGACTACAGATATATGACAGACCTTGGGGCGGGACCTTTACAATACATTTGTGAGGCCTCTGTATTCACCCAGATTGTTGTGGACTTTGGACCATCCAGCCACAGGAATGTGATTCCAGGATGGTGAACTGGCCACCAGACATGCATTGGTCAATTGTCTCTTTATTTACAACCCATCACACGGTGTGTGCTCTGAGAATACGACCGTGGCTATTTTCCAATTCAAGTATCACAAAGAGACTAAGGGCCACAAAGGAAATCAGGATCCTGAGATGCCTATCTTCTTGATCTCCTTGAAACATTATCAAAATACAACTTGTCACTCAAAACTCTGGCAAGGGGAGTCAGTTATAAGATGTCAAATTAAGATAATGCTACCGCTTCCTTTTCTTTTCTATAAATTGAAAACAAGGAGGTGGGGTACCAAAAGAAATACTGTTTCCATGAAAATAGGATCACCTAGAACCCAAGCCAACATGCATATGAAAATTTTCTCTTCACCAAGTGCAGTGAAAATTGCACAAGATGGAGGAAGAACACCACCGAGAGCGATGTCCCCTCCTGTAGATCTACAAGGACTTTTTCAAAGGGTCTGCAAAAGCAGTTATTCAGAGGGGTGGTCCAGGGTGGGAGCCCTGGTAAATGGCCACACACTTAGGTTTGGGGCCAGATGGGCTATCGCTGAGTGTGGGGTGACCATAAGGAAGCCCACCCTTGCATGAACTTCACATGACTGTGTGGCCTGGGACATCCCAGTGTCTGAAATTGGAGTAATGTAACTATATTAGTCTACTAAGGCTGGTCTAACAAAGAACCGCAGACTGGGTGGCTTAAATGACAGAAACTTATTGTCTCACACTTTTGGAAGCTCTAAGTCCAGAATGAAGGTGCCAGTGAAGGACTATCCAATGCCTGTCTCCTCGCTTCAGGTGGTTGTTGTGAATCCTTGGGGTTCCTTGGCTTTTAAAGGCCTTACTCCGTCTCTACCTCTATATTAACAGGGTGTTCTCCTCTGTATGTTTGTGTCTGTGTCTCTTCCCTTCCTCTTATAAGGATACCAATCAAACTGTGACGCCAGTCTTTATTTTTCGTATAAGATGCCAACTATGAAGATCCATTGTATTCTACCATGATTTTATCTTAACTAATTATATCTTAACGACTCTATTTCCTATTAGGTCACATGCTAACATTCCAGGAAGGACATGAATTGGAGGCGAACACTACTCTACCCAATACTATGACCCAGAATGGCAGGCACCCTTAGGTTTTTAGAAAACAAACAATAGAAAATATTACCATTCCATGCCTTATATTATTTATCACATTGAAAAGAGAGCGATGTTTCAGTAACAATTCATACAGATCAAAACTGTTGAGTTCCATGTGAAACAGGTATTTATGTGTCACTTATCTCTTTATCCTCATGCTTCTTTGAACAAATAGAAGGTGTTTGATGAACATTTATTGAATTAAGCCTTACCAGATTAAAAAAAAATACTGTGTTCCTAGGCTTCAAATAAATGAAAAAAGAATCACTCTTTAGTTTACCCAAGCTAAATAAATATTAAATAAAATAATCAGTCACCCGTGAGTGACAAAAAACAAAAATAAAAATTAGCTTCAGATTTCTCTACTGAAGCATTTTAAGGCATATAAGTTTACAGGGAGCGAAAGCACGACCCAAGAATTTATGCCTCGCTACATTATTACTTAAAAAGGAAGTCAAATAGCAGAGAATATAATACCCATAACTATTTGAAAAAAGCTAACAGAAAATTGAAATACAATTTAGTAAATCAGGTGAACTTAAAATTGTTCCTACTCTTCAACTGCTCTGAATATATTCCTAAGTATATCCATATAATGTAAAGAAACCCTTACACATTGTTTACACAAGCCCCATAATGCAAACAACCTAAATGTTTATTGACAGGCGATTGTTAAATTCTAGGAGTTGGCAAACTGTTTTTGTTTTTTTTTAAAGGGCCAGACAATATACCGGTATGTTTTCAGCTTTACAGGTCATATTCGTTTCTGCCTCAACTGCTCTACTCTGTTGTAAAAAGCAGGCTTACACCATTCATAAATGAATGGGCCTGGCCATGTTCCAATGAAACTTTATTTACAATATCAGGTAGATTTGTTTTGGGGAACTCCTCGTGTATAATGACATAACTCCCCCTCCCCAGCAAAATTGAAGAGTGCATAAAAATAAATTGAAGAATGCACACTTGGGGAAGCCGGGATGGCTCAGTGGGTTAAGCGCTCACTTTGCAGCCCTGGGGACCAAGGATCAAATCCTGGTCCCGGCCCGAGTGGACCCTTATGCTGGACTGGGGAGTGCCCCCAGTTCAGTTCTCACTGGGGTGAGACCCCATCCCAGTTCCTGCCCTGTGCAGCCCTGTGCCCACCTCTGGAATGAAACTATGTGGAAAAACCAATGATGTGAAACTATGGAGACTGTTCTGGGCCCTCCCCCTTCTCTTTGTCTCTGTCTCTATATTTCTCTCTCTGACAAAAACAATAAAAATACATCTTAAAAAAAAAAAAAAGAAAAAAAGAATGCGCACTCAAAAGTACTTGAGCCAGTGAGTTGTTTTTTTTAATTGAGATAAGGATATTAATGCCAAACAACTGGCTACCTGTGAAGACATATGGTCATGAATTTTCCTATAAGTTAGGCCCAAAGATAAAACACACACTACTGAAAGAAATATCATAGTAACACTTAAAGCAATACCCCTACCAAAAACATAACTTTTGATTTCCCAAGTATTCCACAGTCTCCATAACAATATATCATTTCTTTGTTTTTTTTAAGGCAACACCTGTCCACTTGGGAAAATAAGTTTACACTAAAATAATTTGTTTTCTAAAATATTTGACTAAATCTTAAAACAAATACTTACAGGGAATAGAATTTTAATTGCAAAGAAAGAAAAAGTCAGCAATTTCCTTATGATATTAAAAATAAGCTCCTCAATGTTTTTTTTTCAGTAGCCTTACTGCACAAGCCCAATCTTGCTAAGTCTTTCTCTAATAGGCCTCTTACTTGTTCCACCCTCAGACACTGGACCCACTGGGAAGTGTGGGGTAGAGTGGAGGGAGGTTTCCCACATCTGTCAACTCCTAGAAAATGGGATTGAAAACTTTATGCATGAACAAGTATTTACTTGGGGCCCACCTGGTTTTTTACCAGTCAGTGATAGAGGATAAGTAATGCCTAACTGCAAGTGCTGGAGGAACTATGTGGACCAGGGTTTTCTGATCAGAAAGGAAGGAGAAGGCAAAGAAACTACCTTGTGGCAGGTCCAGGATTCAAATCCAAGTTGGTCAACCCCTAGATGAGTGATTCATACATAAGTAAATGAATTTGGCCATATTGTAGAAGGCTGGAGTACATTCTTTATGAAAACTCGGCTGCAGGACATGAAAATAGAATGACTACACATTTCCTGGGCTACCAAAGAAGGGACTAGATGATTCAAGAACAACTAATCATCATTTAATGACTATTCACTGTGAGTAAAGAATAAGTCCTGGGCAGAAGCAAAGCAAATCCGAGAGGAAAGATCTGATAATCAGGCACATGGTACTGTTCACAACAGTTGTGATCATACATATTTGTTGAATTCATGAATAGGCGAATGAGTAAATGCCAAGGTCAATGCTGTGACCCTGGGTCTTAAGTTTGCTAGAATAGTAACATGTCTATATGATGGAATCAAGACCACCATTGTGGTAGAAGCACACTCCTCCTTGCTTAGTGGAGCATCTCTCTCTCTCTCTGTGTCTCTCTCTGTCTCTCTCACCAGGAAGGTGCTGATGGACCCTTCTAGACACAAGTCCTGTCCTAGGCTTGGCAAACTGCCTTGTCTGCTCAACTCATAGGATTGAGTATCAGAAGTAAAGTGAACTATAAGGACTGAAATAAAGCCACATTCGGGCACAAACCTTAAGAGATGGAAAGAAGAGAGGAATGCAAAGCACAGCGAGAGAACACGAAACACAAGCATCAGCGGACAGAGGGAGGACCGTGGCGACAACCTGTCAGCTATGTGAACAAACTCCAGTGCGCCACACCGCTCCCTCTTCCCCTCTCTAATGAGAGCCACCTAGTCCCCCCGCAATCTCTGAAAGATGTTGGGATTATTTGCCATCACTCACAGACACACTTTGTACTGGTGTTCTAGCCGTCAGAGGAAAAACAGGGACTACATTCATTCCTCGCCACTCTGATGCCTTAGTGGCCATTGCTTTCCCCCCACAAAATAACCTCAATTTAGAGAGCAAGAGAATGTCTCCTGGTTCAGGGCAAGAACGATGCTCTGGGGGTAGGCTGGCCATGTTCAAGGTTGTTGGGACATCTACTCATCCTCGAAGGTGTTCCACTTGACAACGGCAGGGAGGAGTAGAGCGAGCAGGAAAGGGAGAAGAGAAGGTAGACATGGGTGGGGGTGCAGGCTCTGTGAGAGGGAAGGAGAGCGCCTTCCAGAAATTCCAGGCCGGTGCTGACAGCCCTGGGCGGACGTTCAGCATGAGGTACATTAACAAATACGGAACAGTGTCCCCCTGGGCCTCTAATAACATTTATTTCATGCATCATTTCCTCAGAGGAATAGTAGGCAGTGTATTTTTTACTCCTGGTGTGTCCTGTCTAAGAAATAAGGGCCAGGCTCACCTGTTGAGCTCTGTGTATTTTACAAACCTCCCGAAGCTTCGCGTGTCTTTCTGCAGCTTCCCCTTTGCATACGCTCCCCAGGATGCGGGTCTAGATAAAAGCGATGGCGATGCTCATGTACAAGCTCCAGCTGCTGAATCGTGGGCGAGTCATCTGAAATCTCTTGTGGGAGGAGGAGTAAGAATCCAGGATAAGTAAAGCCAATGGCTGAGGCCGTGTGAACTGAAATTGGAGTAAATTATCAAAACTCAAAGTGACTCCCATGCTTTCATCCATTTATCAGTCCTAAGCGGCTGCCAGGCCCCCTTGGCTTCTCTGCTGGCCAGACGGCCCCTTGCCGGGGGCGCTGCCCAAGCGCTGTCCTTGGCTCTGTGGTGAGGCTGCTGTGCTTCTGAGGCCCCAGGCTGGTGGTTAACAGAGTAATTCCAAGTTCTCAGTTCCCCTTTCTTTACTTCCTTACCAGATCCATGGATTATAGTCCCTGAACACCCCTATTCTGGGTTTATTCTGGAAATAAAATGAAGAAGTTGATCTTTCCACATAATCGCAAAGGCCCTCTTCTTCAATCCTCAGCCCCCTTGCATATGCTGAACTGGGAGCTCCCCCAGTTCAGATCTCTCTCTCTCTCTCTCTCTCTCTCTGTCAAAAATAAATAAATAAAAATATATTGAAAAAAAAAAGAAAAAAAGAAAAGAAAAAATGAGGCCCCACCAAGGACCCAGCCAGACAGGACAGAGGGAGGCCCAGCCCAGGCCCCAGACAGAACTCACCCTGCTCCGCCTGACCCTTCGCAGGGAAAAGACAAAGCTGGGTGTGACACATGCCCCAGGCTGCCAAGCCTGGAGCTAGAGTAATGACAAAGACAAATGGTTGTGATAAAGTGTTAAATGTCAAACAGAATATGGAACGGTATCCACATTATAGTTATAACCACATAAAAAATGTGCTCATTGGATAAGACAAGAGAGAACAAGGAGACGTGGGAATGGCCACTGAAGACAACGGTGAATCACAGGCCACGTTTTTCTTTCATTTCAATTTCCATTAACATATGATGTTATTGGCATGACATGGAAAATACACGAAATGGGTGATCATGTCAAGCTGTGTAACTCAAGTGAGCACTGTCCTAAGCTGAGCTTGCGGTCAACTTCCTCAAACCTACAGATGAGCTGAAAATACAATCAGCTCTCCGGCTGCAGAGACAACTGATTTTAACCCTCTCTATCATTCACTCAGATCGGACCACCTGGCAGCGCTAAGGGATTCTGTAAACTTAACAGTCTAAGGAGTAAGATGGCCGAATTACCTTGTCCCAAAACTGACACCAGAACAAAGGCATTTATTTGTCTGCTGCTGCTTTTCAACTCAGACCAATGTGAAGCCCTTCACCAGTGAGTGGGTATGTGGGTATCCAGCCCTGTCTTCATCATTGACTAGTTGCCCAGGTTTATTTAATTGTAAAATTTATGTTAAGTTGTACAGACACAACTTTAAATCGGTTCAAAATATTTATTTTTAAGATTTATTTTATAGTTTGAGAGAAGGTGAAAGAGAGACAGAGACAGAGAGAAGGGGGAGGGCCCAGAGCAGTCTCCATAGTTGTGAATCATTAGTTTATGACATAGTTTCATTCCACACAGGTGGATGTGAGACCACACCAGGCAGAACCAAGATGCGGGTCTCCCTCATGGGAGGCCAGAACCTTTGCCACCACTCATGTCACAGTGCAGCATGTGGGTTTGCTTGGGCTGGGGACGGGATTCGATCCCTGGACCATGTGGTTGCAAGGCAAGTGTGCAAACCTGCTGAGCTATCCTGGCATTCCCTCCAAACAGTCTTGAATATATTTTCCATGCATTCAGAATAGCACCAGAAACTACAGCGGATCTGACAGACAGGAAGAAAAGGAAAGAGGGCCCTTCGCATGGTCCACTAGAAAGGCTTGGAGTTGGGTATGAAGGACCGTAGGCATAGAAGATTGGCAGGAAGTGAGCTGTGTTATCTGAGAGCCTCGTTCCCCACATTATGCCTGTGTGAACTGGGTTGCTTTTGTAATGTAAGGACCATATTCTCTATGTCACTGTTTTAAGGACTGCAGAGCAACGCTGTCAATCACTTGCTGGGTACATAGTATATGGAAAGAGAGGGATGAGGGAGGAAAGTAGATCGTAGAATCCTCTTTAGGAAAAAGGAAAAAATAAGTAAAACAGAAAAAGTAATGAGTAATTAGGCTGAGGAAGAATTTGTGTGAAGACGGTCCCAAAAAGATTCACAGCGGTGACCCCCCAATCTCTTTCCCCACCGAGGGCCACCTTCATTACTTTTCTCAGGAGGATGCACATGTTCACAAACTTTGATCGACTAACTACACAACATTTATTGCTTGCTGATTAATTTGCTTCATCATTTGTGTTCCCTGATAACATGCAGAATTGTCAATCAGAGCTTTTAATTATCACAAACAAACATACTAGGGAAATTGATTTAAAATGACTCCCTCCCCAAAAAATGATGACTTCATGGTTAGTCATCACAGCCTTGCTGCAGAGAGCCATTAATTTTTTAATTTTTTTAAAATTACAATTGACATTCAATATTATTTTATGTTAGTTTTAGGGGTACAGCCTAGCGGTTAGACATGTATATAAGTTATGCAGTGATCAGCTGACTAGTGCCCACCTGGCACTATGCATAGTTATTACCACCTTATTGACTCTACTCCCTGTGTTGTACTTTACATCCCTGTGACTGTTTTGTAACCATCAGTTTAGACTTCTTAATCTCTTCACCTTTTTCACCCAGCCCCCCCCAAACCCCTTCCATCTGGCAACCATCAGTTTGTTCTCTGTATCTATGAATCTGTTTCTGTTTTGTTTGTTCATTTATGTTGAGAACCATTAACTTTTGAAACATTGAAAATGGCTCGAGTCCAGTTATTATCTCAGAATGCCAAGAGATGCAGGGACCGCAGCTCAAACCTTTGTGATCAGGTCTGGAGCAATCCAGACTACCAGAGAGCGTGCAGAACAGACACGGTCAGGAGGCAGCTGGGCTTGAATGTGGTGAACTTGCCCAGGGGAAGACGCATATGTGTCCCCTGGCCAACCTACCAGTCACCAGGGGCCACCGCCCAATGACTGGGAGGCTGAGGGAGTGTGGGGGCAGATGGTCTCCCCACATGTATTTGAATTCCATTTCCCAATTTCTGTTCACCTCTATCTTTCATAACCTTTCCGGGTGTTACTTGGCTAAATGTGTTTTTTTAAGAATTGGTTGTTTGTTTTCATTTTAAAGAAATAGGGACTTGTCTGTATTTTTCTGGAGATCTAAGATGTATGTAATAAGACTGCTGTCATTACATTCAAATTTGGATTCTGTTCCTACTCTGTGTATTACAAAGGGGTAAAAAGAAAAAAAGTACATCTTTCTGCTTCACAATAGCTTCACAAATTGAAATCTAAGTGCAGAGTTTGACACGAACAAGAATGAAGAGAAGACTGTACCTTGCAGGTGACTGTCATGAGACAGCAGTATTCGTGGGCAGCCCGGTTAGAAGGGGAGAGAGGCAGACCTTCTCTAGCCAAAGCCTGTGGGTACAGAAGTTCCCACTGGAGGTTAATCTCTAATCAAATTCCATCCTGGCAGCCCTGTCCCATGGAGTAGCCCAGAACACATTAAAAAAAAAGCCCTCTGGTATAAGACTCGTATTTCTTCACTGGGTTTAAACCAGTGACTCCCCAGTTGATTTAACCTCAGAAATCTTTCTCTGTGCCATTGTATTAAGACCCCTCACATCCTGTTAATGCAATGGAAAGAGTGAGCAGAGGGTTTGGAATGTGGAGAAGCCTCACGCTCTCGGTAAGTGGCAATTGGAAATCTGAGACCAGAGGTACTGATGCAAGAACTCACAGGAATCCCAGGATATGCACTCCAAAAGAAAATCTAGAGGGGAAGTCAGGTAAAATCAGGAGCTTAATGTCTAGTGTTATTTGAAAATCTGAGAGAAATAGAGATAGAGAGAGAAAGAGAAGAGGAGAATAAGGCAGAAAGGACCTGTCACAGAGTATGTGTAAGTCTCCTGTGGCTGCTATCAAATGACCACAAACTGAGTGGCTTAAACCCACAGAAATCTAGTATCCCACATTCTGGAGGTCAGAACTCCAAATCAGTGTCACTGGACCCAATCAAGGTGTCAGCACAGCCACAGTCCATTTGGAAGCTCTAAGCTATGAATCCATTCCCTGTCTCTTTCAGCTTCTGTGGCTGTGAAACTTCCTTCATTCATGGGCGCATCAGTCTACCCTCAAGCTCAATATCTTCAATTCTCTTTTTGCTCTGTCTTCTCTTCTGACTGTGTCAATTCTGCCTCTGCCTGTCTTCTAAGGACACGTATGATTGTATTTCAGGGCTCACCTGGCTAATCCAGGAAAATTTCTCCATCTCAAGATCCTTAACTTTATCTCATCTGCAAACATCCTTATATTTGTTTGTTTTTACTTTATATTCTTATTCTTATTAGCAGCAAGAGGAGGAGGAGGAGGTAACAGTCAAGGTTTCAGGGATTAGAAAATGACTAACTCTTGAGGGTCATTTTTCAGCCTACCATGAAGGGTAAGGATATGATTTGGAAATCAGGGGAGAAGAAAGTTTAAGAAGGAGTGAGTGTGATTAAGAATGTCAAATGTTGCAGAGATAGTAAGACAGAAGGAAATTTAAAGAAAAGCTTAGATGGGGAGGCCACTGCACTTGTCCCTTGTTATCTTTTCAACCCACCCAGACAAATGTCAAGCTTTTCAGAGTGAGTGTGTGGCTATCAAGCTGTACTTTTATCATTGATTAATTGCGAGCTTCGTGTAATGGTATGTTATTAACAATTTCTATACAGACAACTGTGGCCAAAACCATTCCAGTCACATGACAGATTGGGGAGAACTGAGAAATGAGAAAGATAAACACAAAGACGCTCTTTTATTTTCTCTTTCCAATTTAACAATCGATCATAACCCACAACCAAATTCTATTTTATGAATGTGCCTATGCACGTACAATAGGTTTGCATGTAGCTTCTTTTAACAGTAAAAGAAAATGACATTGGAGTTTGTTTTCTGCTTTTCCTGTGCGTTTTCCTTGGGTAATATTTTCCCAATGCCTACTACTCTCAGTACGAGTAGGTAAGAAGCCTTTTTATGTCCTATACCTTTTGTTCTTTTATGACAGAATTAGCTAAAATAATCATGATAATGAAAATAATACTTGTGCAGGTCTTCTCAAGACCTCAGGCTTTGGCTTTTGTTTTCTACAACGTGACTCAGATATTCATTCCTAGAGAAAATGAGCGTCCTGTGATGCCAAAGCCCAATTTATTTCATCTCAAAAATACTTATGACATCTAAGAGGTTAAGGACTTTGGAACCCCAAATCCTTTGGACTAGAGAAAAGGAGAGTTTAGAGGGCAACTTAAAGTATTATGCTTTAAATGTGCATAGCAGTTTCATTCATAATCAAATGTTCACAATTAGACAAATAAAAGGTGATAAATTTACTATCAGAATATTGTACAATCACTAAAATCAATGAACAAAGACAATATATATCAATGCAGATAAGTCTCATAAACTAAATGCTATGGAAGAAAAAATAAAGTTATATAATTTAATAATTATATAAACTATGACACTTGAAATATAAAGTTTAAAAACAAGTGCCAAAAGTTTCTTCAGCTTGCCATATTCCCAGTGACATTTGGCTTCTCTTATAGCCTCTCAGACCCATGGAAAGTGCAAGACTGCTTCATCCCTTAATCTTGATCTCTACCAGGATGGGGGGCAGAAGACTTCAAATAGCCCGTCCCGGGGCCAACCCAACTAAGTGGAGAGTAAGGACCATGACCCCAACTAGTCAGAGTGGTGATGGCTACAGCATCAAAAGACGGAACAAAACCACAGACAATGTCAGCGGACAGTGTGGCTTGGAAATGAAGATTCCCTCGCAGCCATTTCAGCAAGCATTTGTGCCTGAAGAGGAGCAATCAGGGGGAAATAATAATTCTTTTGGGAAAAAGACAGTGTCCAAGAAGCAAGGTCACAAGTAGCAAGCTCAGCAAATGGAGAAAACACATGTTCCGGTTTCAGTGAACTGTGTCACCAGCTGTACACACCTCCACGGATAAAGTCACCACAGCGAATGAACTAGTCTGTGAAGTAAAAGAAATCGGCTCCTTATATAAAATGCAGATGTCACTTTTAAAAATTTTTTAATTGGGGAAGGATAATAAAACCCTGGCCAAGATGGGACATGTCCTAGGTCACTTCTGAGTGCTAAGGTGTCTTCCGCGAAATCTACTGGTTTTGTGCATGGTGGTGTTTCCCCAACTCCATGAAATTCACGCCTGTGTGTCCAGAATGGCTGTCATTCACGTTGCATGGAAGCACCCTGGGAACCATGGCTACACAGAGATACGGCCAATTTAAGGCAAACGTGAAAGCGTGCCTCTCTGTCTTCTGACTGTTACCAGAGGAAACAGAATCTTCATTCCTGGACCTGGAGAAATGCCTCTTCTGTCTTCAGTTCTCCTACGTGGCAGCCAGGAGCTCCTTCTTCACGGCCAAGTGCCATCAGAGGTGACCTGGCTGCTGCCAGAGAGGCTGAAGGTAGTGTTTAATCAAGTGCACAGGGGATGTCAGACCTTCTGGGATGATTCATGTGCCGGGGGCTCATCTATTTGCCATTCGTAATCCAGCCGACTTCACATTTGAACATGACAACTCCATTCCATAATTAGGAGAGGTTAAAGCGAATCAAAGAGTGATGATTAAGAACTTGATCCACGTGACTCAGTCTGTTTTCTCTCACTGTTGCTAAAACACGCGGAAGTGGACAAGCTCTGGATGTGGACTTGCCCCCAGCCCCCTGCCCCCAATCTCCCCTTTTATCTCCACATTCTACCGTATATTTTGTTTTAACTATGACTAGGGAAATAAAATCCTCCACCAGGTTTGTTTTTTTGGAATGTAGGTTCTACAAGTCATCTCCCCTAATCCCTGTCTTTTAGGGACTTCTAAGTTGTTGCCTTATGCCCCTAGTAGCCTTCTGGACACAGGAACCTCACATTCAACAAGTACTAGACAGCTTCCTTTCTCTCCACCCTCTTTCTGTACCCTTGCTTGCAGTTAATGCCTCCACCATTCACTTAGTCTCTCAAACCAGGAGCCTGGCTGTCACCTAGACCCTTTCTCCTCCTCCCACCCTGTCCCCAATTAAGCTCCAAGTGCCAAAGAAGCTCTTACACTTGCCTCTTTGGTCCCAGCTCTACTTCACATCCTCATCTCACTTCTGAGCTGTTAGGAGAGCCTCTCCATTGTTCTCTTCCTTCTCGTGCCCCCTTACACCCTAATTCTGCAGGACTAAGAGTCCCCTATCCATGGTGGATGTCTGCCCATGAAACTGTCCTCGTAAAACCCTTCAGTGGCTTCTACTGCCCACAGGGTGAAGTATAAGCTCCCAGAGGGACAGACACGGGCCTTCACAATCTGCCCTTGCCAATTTCTCCAACCCTACCTGACCTTCCATTTTTCCACTTTATCAAAACCAAATCACTCATAATGTCACCAATATAACTGGGACTTGGCTCACTCTGGACCCTTTCCCTGACAGGCCTGCCTCACATTGTTCTCTTGATCCTCTCTTGTCGTGAAGAACAGGGCTCAGGTCGTGTGGCCACCAGGAATTCTTTGCTGACCATCGGCCTAAACGATCCATCTCCTGCCCCCATGGCACGTAGGGGGCCATACATACGACAGGAGCAATCCTCCCTCAGCAACGCCCCATTATGCAGAAACGATCTGTCTATTGAAATGAGTTTCCGTAGGCCGAGTTCTGCATCTTGTTCTACCCAGTGACTAGATAGATTAGAAAAAAAGAACAGGCTTTGACTGAATATATGCCGGCACTCTTTTAGGCCTTTTTGTGTATTTTTTGTATTTGCTTAAAAAGCAAATTCCCTGCTGCTCATCGGGTTCTTCCATTGCATGTGTGGGAAGAACTAACACAAACTGGGTATTTTCCACTAAAGGCAAAATGGGTCGCCAGCCTCCTCCTCCTTCATGCCTCTCACATTTCAGTAGCTCAAAGCTTGTTGAGGTGAAGAAGGAAAGAAAACAGTCAAAACGAAAATGGTTAAGTTAATTAATTGCGAGCTTGCTTGTAGGACCAGCGCGTTTATTTAATCAGTTGCCTAGTAACCCAGCCTGCGTCTGATGTAAATGTGATCAGCCTGCCAGGTAGCAAGTGATGGGCCATTCTTTCTCCAGACCGCCCCCCACCCTCACCCCATCCTGCTTTCATACACTTTGGATGTGAAACCCCAAGTCTCCTGTCTGCCCAAAAAGGTTGTGAGGTGGCAACACATTTTTACTGTCTTTTCCTCTATCCTCTGTGTCTCTCTCCCCAGAATCCACTCACAGTCATGGGAGGAAGGTTTTTGCAAGAACGTGACCTTCGGTTGATGCATCATATGACAAGAAAAGTGACTCGCCTCGCCTTCCGTCTGGCGCTAAGAAGGGCCTGTCACAGCTCCCCACACGTGTGCACCCACATCCATAAACAAGTAACGTTTCCACACACCCTCGCCGGCGCAGGCCTGTGCCTGTGGCAGAACAGACAAGGCCACATGGGGAGGGGGGCTTTGGGTGGTGGGTTTCGTGTCCTGGGAGCTCTCACGAGTGACCTTAATGGTAGAGACAGACTAGATGCTGGATTTAGTCATACAAGACCAGCTCATGACAAACTGTGCAGTTTTGTTTTCTGGTCTGAAAAAAATAAAAAAAATAACTCATGTGCTGACAGGCAGCTGAGCGCTGAGCAGTCCTTTGGCGCTGGATTTATCGGAGGATTTGACAACAAGAATTTGCTTGTAGTTTTTCACCTCCCTTATGCTATTCTCTTAGCTGATCAGTTTGAACGCCCCTCCCACATCTTTATCCCCAACCATCCTTGTTCTTAGGCCAAATAAAAAGGAAACATCAATGAAATAAAGGTCCCTGTTTCTGCTTTGACACACCATGGCCACATATTTATACTATTATGAGATGGGTGTTTTTTTCCCCTTCTATTCGTTAGTCTCTGTGGATAAAAGAACCCATCTTGCAGAAAGAATTCCCATCAGAAATCTTCCCGATCCCTCTGTAGGACAGACACTGCCTTCATGCTGCACAAAAGCTAATCTGATGAAGACAGGCTCTGCTCAGCTTAATAGCCTGCTATAAATTTTTACAGACGTCTGGTAGCTGCAAGTCGGAGCAGCTCTGACATATAAAATTCACATTGTCCAGATCACCAATGTCAGGGTCAAACATGTTCCTTCTTTGGGGGACTCGTATTATTTGGGTTTGGATGCGATTTTCAAATCACGAGAGCCTACAGGTAAATGCACAGAAGGAACATTGAGGACTGAAGCTTCTAACTCTCAGCTCTCCATCTGCAAACTGAGGTGACGATATTCCCATGCTGGGTTGTTTTATGGATACGTTTGAAAATGTATCCAGGGGGTAGTGTCTTGGGTGTGCGACCCACGCAGTCACACTGCACCCCGTGTCCGCAAACTCCTCTCTTGGTGTACTACTCCGCGGTCCTGTCGTGACAGTTTTCAGTTTTGAACTAGAGGGGCTGACCCTTTCTATTTTAGGATGGGCCCTACCAGTTCCATAGTCGGTCCTGTGTCTATAAAAGTTTTTGCATGATGCCTATTGCACAGTAGCCCCAAAATGATTCTTACACGCCTTTGTCGCCATCGTCCCTCCAGCATAAAATTAGGAGCTTCAAGCTTCTAAGAAGTGCGACTTTTTGACCCATAGTCCTAACTAAGGGCCCTCTGCCTGTACCTCCCCCAACAAAATCCATGTGTATGTTTGGGAAATGGAAAACATGAAGATACATAAAAGTTAAATTTTTCATATGCCTATACGCTTGTATTGCAAATATTACCAATTGTTCAAAATTCATAACTGATAATGACTTTCTCTGAGGTGGAGAACTGAGAGTAGGGATTGGTTTTCAGATGAGGGGCCTAATTTCCACCCCATTTCATTCTTGTTTTTGTTCAATTCGGGTTTTACCACATGTATATTATGCCCTAAAAAAAAAATCACAACTTAATTTTGTTCTGCTTAGATCCTAGTAACCCTGCCTTTCCATGTACACGAATGCACACTTCCTGACTTTTCCCTTGTTGTCTGAGAAGATAGAGCTGGGTAAGCCATGGCTTCCCCCAAATTCAACCACTTCTCCAGAGTTCCCAAAGCGAGAGTTTCATTCCAGACCCACACCAGTAGATGTTTCATGAGGCTGAGGGACGCTTCCTCTACTTTCCTTGCATTCCACAGCCCAATCCCTGGGGCAAGAGGAGAACAGGGCACCAACGTTCCTACACCCACCAGGTCTCCTGGACCCCAGAAAGCCCACCCACTTGCAGGCAACTGTCTGTACCACAAGAACACAAGGCAGAGTATAGCAACCCGTTAAAAACGTGTGTTCTGACAATATTTTGCTCCAGGCCTGCGGAAAAACGGTCTCTAAGAGGCTTTGAAGGGAGGGGTGAAATCCAAGTGAAAAGAAATTTTTTCCAAAGCATCTGAATAACGCAGGTTTTTTTTTGGTTTGTTTGTTTGTTTGTTTTTGTTTTGTTTTTTCTCCCCACCAGACCACAGGATGAATGACCTTGGGCAATGAGAAACAATGTACCGCACACACCCAACAGGCCTGGATAATTAGCATGTTATTAATCAAGCATGTGGTCTAGATTTGCATTCAGCATTTCCGTTGAATTCTGTGGGGCACCCGGGGGTGGCCAGTGGGCCAAGGTCAAGCTGACTGGCCAGTTCTCTAAATACTAATGAAATTCCTCACCTCTTTTCATTCAGAGTTCCAGTCCATGCAGTAAAACCCTACACGGAGGAACAGAATCCCTCCAGTATTACTGGACTCCATCCCTCAGTGACAGCTAGCTACTTGAAGTGCACAAACAATGGGAAAGCAAACCCATAAAAGGGAATAAGAGGTGTGATACCTGCACCCTTTAAGGCGAGTATCACGATCACATGACGTGTTTCTTTGGTCTCACAAAAACACTCCACAAGATATTTGACTCTCCTGCTTGGTCTTGGCTGCTACTCTGCTCTGATCTGTGAGAAACCAGGATGCAAGGTGTACGCCCCGGAAAACAGCTGCACGAGGGTGGGAAACCCCTTACACAGTGGTGCACCAATGACAATGGCTATTAGAACATGATGCTAGACAGCACCTCCTGCTTGGCCCAGCCCAGAGTTCCAGCTAGAGTTCCAGCACTTCTGCCATTCCAGTTTCCAAAAGAGTCCCTTTCAGGGCATAAAATATGTCTGTTGTCCTAGCTGGCAGGTTCTGGCATGAAGTTGACCTCTCATACACTTGATGGTTGGTGGGTCTGAGGTGACACTGGACACACTGTAACTGTTTTGTGTCTCACTTGGCTGAATGCGGGCTGCCCTTTCCCAGCAAGGCTTGGAATGGAGAAAGGTCTAATAGGTATTTGCTAAGTGAGCAAATCAAGAGGAACATTGGTATTGTTCCCTTGTGCTTGAAGAGGCCCAAGGTACTTTCACCTCCATGCGCCCATCTGTGTGCACCTGCCTCTTACTGCGGTTTGTCAGAAAAGAAGTGTTAAGGACTTCCTTAGCTTCTTCCTAAAAGGAAACATTTTGGTTGGCTTGAGTCAGACAGGGGTTGAGGGCACTGTGCTGTCACAACAAAGGGTATAGACACTGAGCTGATTCCCTGGAGTAGTATCTCTACACACCCCTTACTAGCTGTATGACTTTGCATAAGTTACTTCACCTTTCTGTTCCTCAGTTTCCTCATCTATAAAATGGAAATAAGTTCTAACATCATATAGGTGCCATAGGATAAAGTTGTTACTATCTTAAAGCACTTAGAATGATGCTAGCACATTAAGTGCCATATAAATGTTTACAAAAAAGTAAAATAAAATGCTATTTCTAAGAAAGGATCATGCTCATTCATGGATGGCAAAGAAGTTTCAGGAGGAGTGTGAATTTGCACTTATTCACTGGAAATATCTGAAATCATATTAGAAAGAAGTTCAAAGCCACATTTGGGCTCAGGTAAAAAGTAGAACCTGGAATGCCAGTGTAGCTCAACAGGTTGACCACTTGCCTTGCAACTGTGAGGCCCGGGAATCGAATCCCAGCTCCAGCCAATGCAACTCCATACGTTGAACTGCAACACAACTGGTAACTGCTGGGATGGCTCTGTAGCTAAGGTTCTCACCTCCCATGAGGGAGCCCCCCAGATTGGTTCCCGCCCCACGTGGCCCCACATCCACCTGTGTGGAATGAAACCATGTCACAACTAATGATGCAGAACTATGGAGACTGCTCTGGGTTCTCCTCTTTCTGTCTCTCTCTCTCTCTCTCTCTCTCTCTCTCTCTCTCTCTCTCTCCAATAAAATTTATCTTAAAAAAAAAAAAAAAGTAGAACCCTGGTGACTGATGATACCAGACGTGGACTCTGTCTGACAGGGGCAATAGCAAGACATGCGCCCCAATAGTGCCACTTCTGACATGCAAATGAATTTTGCTACGAAACATATTCAAAGTACCCAAAGAAATGAGTTACAAGACTAGAAAGCTTGAATACATGTTTTTGAGAAGCATTTCCGTGACTATAGGATGCTAAGTGTTAAAACATGAAGATATGTAAGACAGCCACTGCTTTCAAGGTATTCAGAGACAAGGAGACACAGGCTTGTGAATTGTAAATTAGAATACAGTGTACAATGGTCAAGTGTAAACGCAGAGCTTCAAGAGTGCAAAGAAGTGGTGACTACCATTCCCCAGCATGGGAAGGAGACACAAGAGTCTCTGGGGAGACCACTTTGCTATACAAGATTATATGCTACATGAGTTGCCCTCCTGTCATAAACAAATGTACTAATTTATGTATCTTTTAAGACACGAATTGGAAGGAAAAAGTAAGAACTGCCTTTACTCACAGACACTATGACGGTATTTATACAAAATCATAGACTCTAAGTTAAAAAAAGAAACTACAAAAGGAAAGAGTACTAATAATTGATTTTACTAAAGTCATACTTGTAAACTAGACATCAGTATAAAGACTCAATCATATTTATATATAGTGGTAAGAGAATTAGGAATTAAAAAGAAGACAAGTCTGTAACAGTATGGAAACTATTGAAGGGATAAACTTAAGGTATGGGCAAAGACCTTGGCTTATAAATTACAAAGAACTGCTGTGAGACATCTAAAAAAATATATTTACAAGGGGTGATCAAGAAATTCATGAGATAAAGGGGGAGAGGGGTTAAAAAAAAAAATCACTACAATACATTCACCCTTAACCCTAATACACTCTTCAGATCTAAAGAAAAAAAAAAAAAAAATGTTTGTTTTTGCTCTCAAAATTGCAGCTTTAACCTCTTCGCTGTCTGTAAATTTCTTCATTCAAAGTTGTTTTTTTAATATCTAGGAACAGATAATAATCAGACAAAGCCAGGTCTGGACTGTAGGGACAGTGGTTTAACATTTGGAAGCCACAGTCATAAAGAAAAGCCAACGCAACATTGTGCTTGTGCACAGGTGCATTATCTTACAAAAACAGCACCCTTTCGTCCACTTTCCTCTTCTTTTCTCCTTCATAGATTTTTTTTTAACTGTTTCAGCAGACTGGGATAGTACTCTCCAGTTATTGTGACACCCTTACCCTTGTAATGAATCAACAGAATACCTTCTGTATTCCCCAAAAAAGAGTAACCATGATTTTTCCAGCCGATTTCAACACCTTGAACTTCTTAGGGGTAGCAAGTTCTTTTCATGTCACTGCATGGATTCCTGCTTTGACTCAAGCTCATCTTGGTGAACCCAAGTTCCATCTCCCGTGACAATCCAGTTTAAAACTTCATCTATGTTGTCTCTGCAGAGGTCCAAAAACTGCCATGAACACTCTGTGCTGTTGTTTTTGAAACAGTGTGAGCATTCTTCATACCCATTTGTAGTGACTTTTGACATCTTTAGGTGCCAGTGAAAAATGTTACTCCAATGTAGGTGATACTCCAACCATTTCTGCAAGTTGGTTTTTATTTGATGTGGCATCTTCCACTACAAGTTTTCAAATTTTTGGCAATGTCTAAGAAAGTGGCCTCTACAGGTTATCACAGATGGAAGTTGTCTTCAATCAACTCTCTGCCTTGCTTGAAAAGGCTGCACCACTTGTAAAACACGTATTTCCCAGGGCATCAGTTCATGTAAACTGCTAACATCTCTTCCAAAATAGTTTGAGGTGTTTTCCCTTGTTTTATGAGGAACTTAATCATGGTGTAAAATTCAATTGTGTCCATACTTAGGGTTTTCTTCACATTTGATGTGCTCCTTCGGCGATATTTAAAAGAACATGGATGCAAGTAGGCTGAAATTTGGCACCTATACTAATAACAAATCATACAATCAAACTGTGTGCACTAGCATACCTACCTATTTGAAAAACCCCTGTTCTATGAAATTTCTTGACCACCTTTCATAAACAAATGTAGAAATATATCATGTTTATGGATCTAATCGCTTAATAACGACATGAATTCTCTCCAACTTGATCTATAAGTTCAATAAAATCTCCTTAAAAGTCCGAATAGAATTTTTTGTTGTTGAAATTGACAAGTTGATTTTAAAATAAGTTATACAGAGAAGGTCAAAGGACCTTGATCTTGAAATCAGCCTCAGATTAAATGCCACCTCAACAAAGTGACTGCTTGTCTAAAATACTCCATCCCCTCATAC
Organism: Craseonycteris thonglongyai; assembly: GCA_004027555.1. NCBI lineage: Eukaryota > Metazoa > Chordata > Mammalia > Chiroptera > Craseonycteridae > Craseonycteris > Craseonycteris thonglongyai. The sequence goes on along the minus strand of PVKE010009171.1, from coordinate 22,302 downwards.
CCTGACACTCTGCCTTATTTTGCTTCTATTTGTAGCATAAACCACCAGGGGGCATGTGGGATATTTGTGTTTGCTTGCTTATTGCCTGCTGTCTTCCAACTCCCACCCCACCCCCACACGCTTGAATGTAAGTTCCATGAAAGTAGGGTCTTTGTTCTATTCAATGCCAAGTCCTCAATGCCTAGAAAAACACCTGCCACGTGGTAGGTACTCATTAGACATGTTGAACAAACAAATAAATCTCTGTACTTTATCAGACTGGGAAAACAGTGGACCATGAGAAGATAAATGAGGCAGAAATTCAAAAGAGAAGAGATGAAAATCAGTGGGAGAAAACATATAGGGTTTTATCCCAAGATTATAACAACTTCAAAGAGTGTTCAAAAGCTCAGTTTGAGTCAGCTAATGGGTGAGAAATGAAGAATTAATCCAGGAGTGAAGTCAAGTTGCAAAGTCTGGGGCCATCCTAGCAGCCCAGCAGGGAGGTGTATGGTCCTGTTGAGGAAATCCCAGAACAGAGAACACATAAAATTGGCAGGGAGCAGCCTTGGTACTGACTTCTAGAAGAATAAATACTCTGAAACAGACCCACTTTCAGGTTATTGCGAAGAGCAGGTAAATAGTGGGAAAGAGAAAGTTATCATAGCTGAACAGGGGATTGAAGACAGATTATGTTCAGAGCCTGACAAATAATGAAAACAGGACCTTAAAATCCAGGGTTTTAGGAACCACTCTCAGCTCTGCTTTCTTCCACACCTCCCTTCATGAAGCTCCGGTTATTCCTGTGCTGATTTTTCCATGGATGGGGAAAATGCAGGCACCACGAAGTGTATTGGCTGAAGCAGAAACAGCCATCTCCCCATATCCAGCTTCACCTGGGACCTGCCCACTCAGCCAGAGATGGCAATGCCCAGCTCCCATTGATGCGATGGAGTGTCAGCTAGTGAGATTTCAGTGGCACTGATCTCTGCAAATCCTGTCATCTTCTGGGGTGTGTTCACTGTGAACTTGCTTCTTCCCACTGGCTGGAGCACACACAGCAAAGCCACCTGGCCGGCTTGCGTCCCTAGTTGGCTTGTGGAGGGAAACCCTCTGACCCACCAGGGCCTTTCATAAGAGAGAAATGAACTGCCTTCTTGTGCCCCAGGGTTGGAGCTCCGCGGCCAGTATCCTCAGCGCTGGGATGGGGGGATGGTGCCGTAGAAGAGGCGCAGAGTCAGGAATCCCAAGTTCAGAGCTCACATCAACCACTCACCGGGCATGTGCTCCTGGGTCTTCATTCCTCAAAGTAAAATAGATACTAAAACCTGTCTTGCAAGGGGTGACGTGTTTACAACTATAAACTCTGTGTAGTGTCTGATCCTTGGTATTTATTTGATAAAGTGACATCGCTACTGACTTCATGGACCATAGGCAACTGCCTCCCAGAAGCCATAGCACATGAGCTTGTCAGGAAAGAAAGGAAGAAAGGGGAAGAAAGGCCCCAAGGTCCTTGGACCCTTGTCCTCCTCCTTCAGTCCTCTGGAAGTAGCGCTCACCACCCAGAATCTCCTGCCAAACGCTGAAGGCAGTCCTGACAAGTCCGTGTGGGGAATCTTTAGGGCTGCAGCTTTAGTAATCTTACTTAAGTAAAGGTATCACCCAGCTCCCCATCCATTACTTCTCAGAAGCCTTGGTGACAATAAACTGTGCCCTGCTCTCAAATCATGGGCTTTCCCTTAGCTCAAAAAGCTAAACACTGAAGACAAAGTGATACCTCCATGATCCTCCCAGAGAAACACTTGCAAATAACTTTTCAGCCTGAACAAGATCAGTGGCTGCCAGGCAAGTCCTCCACGACTCCCTGGGGATGGCTTCCCTCCACCCCCCCTGGAACTCTCTCCTCCAAAGAGAGCTGCGCTTCCAATTTGCGACTTCCCCATCCACCACGAAATCGCCGACAAACACACTGCAAAACACATCTTTCCAGATATGATGTACTGTGATGTTTACCATTCTAAAGGAGTCCCTTCTTAGTCTGCTACACAGTAAATAACCCATTTGTTTCACTCAAATCGCTTCCCCTAGTAAAGGACTTGTGTAAATTCAGCAGGAGCGCTGTCAACCTGAGGTGACACGCTGGCGTCGGAGAATTTATCTCTCCCGTCCTCCGGTAGGAAAAGCGGGTGCAGCGCTTTTCAACATGGCAAACGCAGTGAGCAAGGTGCAGTCCTGGCTTGTGAATGCATCAGGAGCTGACTTCATGAAATCTTAATGAACAGATTCAAGCACAGGCTGGGGAAAACTCATTCAGGCAAACAAAATGCACGAATGCAACATTAAGCCCAAGAAAATATAAACCTAGAGAGCCTGAAAATTTAGTCATTGCTGCTATACTAAATAGTATCCTTTTGTGGATGTACGTTCACATATACATCCATGTATATATGTATGTTCACTCATACAGATCTGTGTATTTGCATATATGCATGTACATGTACTTGAGCATGTTAATACAGAGAGGAAGGACAGAAAGAGACATGTATGGATCAAATATCTATAACTCAGGCTATTATGACCTAATATTGTATAATAAAGCTCTCAATAATGATAAATTAATAACCTAAGATTCAAAGTAGCCCTTGGTCTTGCCCTGAAAATTAGTGTCAGCAAGGGAGAATTTGCAATCCCATTTTCAAGAGAGGGAAAGCAGCATTTACTCCAGTATATGAAGGTATAGCTATGCAGCAAGTGAGAGGTGCCGAGTTTATGGGTGTTTTTCCACGGACAAAGATGCTTTTACTATGCAAATAAACCCAATTCCATCACCTGGTGGCATCTCTGAGTTGGGCTCTGTAGACACTTCTGCTGGTCATGGTCCTCCAGGTGCCCCCTCCATTCCCCCCCCCCCACACACATTCATCTGAACATGCAGCCAGGAGAGGCAGGAAACTGGGTGATGTTTCCAGCACACGTGCGCAGGGACATGAAACACCATCAAGGGGTGAGTCATTCCAAAGCCAATAACCGTGAAATTATGGTAGGTCCTGAGGTTCGCCAGTTATTCATGGGCCACTTTCTCAGAGGCCACATCCTCCTGGCAGCGCTGTGGAGGGGAGCTCACTCTCCTTAGACACGAGGTGTGTGCCCCTCTGAGCTTGTCAGATGAAGTGCCAGCACATCAGCTCACACTTTCTACCACTGGATCTTCTGCTTCTCCATGAGTCCATGGTGCTCATGTGACTCTGGTCCAATTCCATTGTCCACGTGAGAGTCCCACTCTTTCAAGAGCACGTGGCCCCTTCTCTGTCACGTGCTGAGTGGCGAAGACTTAAGAGCTCAGTGTGAAAAGCAAAGGCACGGTTCCCAAGGAATTTAGCTGAATTGCAGGAGAGATTGGGCAGGGACAGGTTTTGTTCCTACGTCCATATGCAACCGGCTGGCGCAGTTCGGTTCTCCCTGCTGCTCACATGCCCAACTGAGTCAGGCTGAGCAGCTGGCTGGCAGCACCTTCTTTTTAAATCAAAGTGCTTCACCCAGAACATCTCAGAAGGATAGAAAATAGACACACAGCCATTGAGATATCAATGGGATGATTCAAGCTAATGGGAATAGTTTTATCGCCCTATAGACACTTTTTATGAATTCTGTAAGTAGTTAACCTGAGATCCTTGGCAATACTTTCATTTGGGAGGACTTGGGAAGTCATCCACTTGTCAGGTATATAACTGGAATAATTGTAGCACAAATATACACGATCATATTTTGGTCACATGTGGTTAATTTTCCTTCGATAACACAGAGGCACCCAATATGAAAATGTCAAAATTGCTTCACAGTGAAAAACTCAATTTGAATATTTATGCACATGCTCCAAGTTGAGGCAATCCAGCAAACTGTGTAATAAAGACAAAAGGATTGAGCCGTTTGTGCATTTTAATTTGCAAAACAAAGAATGTCGCATAAATGTGATTTAGTTATATTATTGCACACTTTAATTTATTATTCATGCATCTTATTTTCTATCACCAAAACAAGACATGTGTTGCAAAATGTCAGCATCGCCACAATTCATGCCACTTACAGGAAAACGTGAGTGAACTGACGCAGTCAAGCTGGGAGGCCAACTGTAACAAGGGTGTGTGTGTGTACACACATGAATGTGTGTGGAAGAGAGAAGAGAGTCTCACCAGGAAAAGAAAACATAAGTAAGTCATGATGGGGAAAATATTTCCCTTTCTCGGCACACTGCCTCTGCCATTCCCAAGTCCCATGTGCTTGTTTATCTTCTCTACCCCTCGCCAGAATGTACACTCTGAAAACTAAAGCCTGTCTCCCTTGCTCTCTCCTCTTTCCCATTCCTGCCCCCCCCCACCCCCCACAGCGGCTACCTCTTCACAGGTGTTCAATCATTGGGAGCAAAAGAGGATCTGAGGGAGCAAGACTTCTTGCTTAGTGCACACCTGTGAACTTGGGGTCTATATGACGAGGGAGAAATCATACCACAAGACTGCAGACCCAAGTGGCCCATGGACATATTTATGAGTGCTTTAGTTAGTTAGTTAATTCCTCTTAATTGTGACAAAAATATCCCTAAGATTTACCCCTATGGCCATTTTTAAGTATATAGTTTAGTGGCATTAAAGTACCTTCACATTGTTGCGCAACCATCACCACCACACATCCAACACTTTTTTCATCTTGCAAAACTGACACTTGACCCATTCAACAATAACCTCCCATTACTCCCTCCCACCGGCCTCTGGCACCCCCCCGTTTACTGTCTGCCTCTATGAATTCGACGTGCCTATGTAGCTCATAGAAATGGAACCAAACCGCATCTGCCTCTTCATAACTGTCTCATTTCACTTAGCATAATTGTCCTTCAGAATTGTCTGTGTTGTACCACGTGGCAGGATTTCCTCCCTTCCCAAGGCTGAATAGGGTTCCACTGTGTGACTCTGTCACATTTTGGTGATCTGTTCATCTGTTGATGGACACCTGGGTCGCGTTTAGTTTTGACAGCATGTCCTGTCTGGGGTTAGTTTGTTTGTTTTATTTTGTTTAATTCATTTGGAAAGTCTTTAGATAGGGCTTGTTTTCTCCAGTTCTTCAGCCCTCACAACTCTCTCTTCATTCCTTCTCCCAACTTTACCATTGGCTCCATCTGTCATGTTTGTCAACGAAATTTAAACGATAGGGGAAGCTGGGATGTCTCAGTGGGTTAAGTGCTCGCTTTGCAGCCCTGGGGACCAAGTATCGAATTCCATCCCTGGTCCGTGTGGACCCATATGATGAACTTGGGAGCACCCCCAGTTTGGTTCTCACTGGGGTGAGACCCTGGCCCAGTTCCTGCCCTGTGCAGCCCCGCGCCCACCTGTGGAATGAAACTATGTGGGAAAACCAGTGATGTGCAACTATGGAGACTGTTCGGGGCCCTCCCCCTTCTCTCTGTCTCTGTATCTCTTTCTCTCTCTCTGTCAAAAACAATAAAATAAATCTTTAAAAAAGAAAATTAAATGATAATTATTATACTTCACTTACTAAGATTGGAATACAAATAATCCATATTATAAATTGAGAATTATGTCAGAGAAAGTTTCTATAGAACCTCTAGTTAATTTTGGTCAAAATTTAAGAAAACATTCATTCCTTGAGTCCTCTAGGTTTAATAGGTAGAAATTTGACATTCTCCACTGTTTAATTCTGAATTATTCTATACAATTCCGATACGGTCGCTGGCCTATGTGTACAGAGTATACTCTGGTAGAAATTAGATGGGTGGCCAGAATTCTTTCTCTTTATTCATGCAGTACATTTTTGTTGAGTGCATTTAATTTGTAAGGCTTTGGATTAGCTTTGCAGAAACCAGCATTAATAAAACCAGGAGCATTGGCTCTTATGATGCTCATCATTTCTAGGGGTGCCAATATTAATGAAATGTACCCCAAATAAGCGAAACTTAAACACAAAAAATTGCCAGGTGAAATCAAACCAGATTTTGATTTCTGAATCGGAAACAGTCCTAGATGTGGATGTGTGATGGGGGTAGAAAAGGGTGGGAGTGCTCTTCTCAAATGAAGACAGTACGCATGGGGTGTCCGGCAATGAGTAGGAAGGATCATATGGGGGCAGTTCCCTTCCTAGCTAGTCGTTTATTCAGTCAGACAGTCAAAACTTTATTGAGCCTCTACTATGTGCCTGGCCCAGTGTCAGACACTAGGGATAGAATGATGAACCAGACAAGCATAGCTCTTAGCTGTCTAGAGCTTGCATCCTGTTATGGAAACACACAAAAACACAAATAAAGGAACAAACAAGATAATGACAAATGCTATAGATGTGGTGAAGAAAACCGACCAAGCTAACACAGAGCACATGGTGGGGGAAGCACTTTAAACAAGAGACACCGGGAAGACTTCCTTGAGACGCCAACCTCTACGTACAGTTCAGAAAGATGAGGAAGAGCTAGCTGTACCATGAAACTGAGGGAAGAGCATTGTGGCCAAAAGGAACAGCATACGCAAGGCCTGCAGGGAGTCTGGAAAATCTGTGCATTTAGAACACCACTGTGGGTGGAGAACAGTTTAAGTATAAGATGCGGTCTGAGACATACAGGAGTCTTCTAAGCCTTGGCAATACGGTTATGGCTTTTTTTCTTTTTTTAATTTTAAACATAATCTTAGAAGTGATAAGATTGGGCACCTATCTTAGGAAGACGGCTCTTGCTGCCATGTGGAGCTGGGTTAGTGGTGTCATTTAGGGGCTAGTCAGGTGAGAACAGCTGTATCCTGGATTCTGTATTGTCACTGTTTTGTTTTTGTTGGATGCCCCTCCAACTAGAATGTAAGCCACATGAGGGAAGGACTTCTGTTTGGTTTTGCTCACTGCCATGCCTCCAGGGCCTGCCAGGGCCTGGAATGCAAGAGTTGGGTACTCAGCAAATATGTCTTGTTATTAAGTAACATACTCACTCTCTAAAAAATGCTCTTGAAGTACTATTTACTTTTACTCATCAAGATAATGGCCAGGGTAACCTTACTGGAACCATACCTGTGGTGGACACTCATCATTTTTCACTGGGCCTAAGAATTCTCAGCGAACACGCCAGCAAGCTCACTCTACTTTCATGTAAAGATTTAATATCTAGAAGCAGCTGTAAGGTCGCAGATCGCTAAGGCTTCATTGCCTTTACAAAGCAGACTAGAGGGCTCTGAAATATTATCATAAGCCTAAACCTCACTTGTCAAAACAAACAAGCAAAGTAAATTCCAAGAGGCATTATAGCCTCAAAAGCAATTGCATTATTTTTACAAGCTAATTCATAAAACCAGATAATTCATAACAGCACACCCCTTCCTAAACGTGAATGTGGGAGACTCTATAGCATTAATATATCAGTGCAGATGTGCAAATAACTATGCCGATCCTTCAATAAAAGTGTTTTATTCTCATCAGTATTGGATAAATATGCCATCTGAATAATTTACTTCTTCGTTCCCCTCTTAAAAGAATATTTCTAAAGGCAAAAGTTTAGATTCAGAAAATTAAGAAAAACTGCATTTGATTATAGACTGGCAAACTTCAAAAGAGAAATATGAATAAGTACTAATCATAATAGTAATAATAAGAATAAAGCCTTTGGTATGGAAGGCTCACTACTTCATATACTTTAGCCAATTAGTCATCTAAATGGTTCCAATTATTCACACATTTTGGCATTGTGCAAATAAAACATCTGAATGACTGACTGCATTTTTCTTTTCTCATTCAAAGGTTTTACTCAAAGTTACTTCAAGTTAGAGAGGCCCGGCTTTTAAAGAGTACACAACAGGCTTTGACTTATTTTCATAGTAAAGAAAACTTGTCACTTAATCTCTCTCTTTTACCTCATATATGCATAAGGTAAGTAAATCCTGTCGATACTAATATAAAGTACCATTCAATATGCATTTGATAATTTCTGTCCCAAATCCCTTTCATATTTGACTTGAGTAAATATAGAAAGAGCCAGACTTATTTCAGATCCAGATGGAGTCTTCTAGAGAATCATACTTTATACGTGCATGTATATATATGGAACGTAAACTCATTACAAAATGTAAAAACATATATTTCATTGTTAGTAAGGACCTATGGGATCATATTCCCAGTTTTAGTTGACCAGCAGTCCTTACCTTCATAAGAGCTTTTACAGTTAGAGTTTCTACTTCATACTAATGACTGCTGTTTCAAGATGGAATCATGACTACATGTCTGCATCCAGTAGGTGTAATGGACCTCATTTCTTGATCCTTGGGCAACCTTTGCATCATTTGGAAAGTAAATTGGTATTTCCAATTGAACTCTAGTTCTAAAGAGTTGTTTCAATCCTGTATCTAGTAGGACACATTTGACTAGCCTACAATACAGTATGATGCGTACTGAGGGGTGGGGAGGGAGGAACGCTGGAAAGGGTGACAGATTATTGAATTGTGAAAAGAAGAAACAGGATTTAAAATAGATGAAACAGGAAAGAAAACGATATCTGCCAGCACTCTCAAAATAAGTCAGACTCTATAATATGAATTTGTTCTGGAAAATACCTTGACTTGAAAGCTTTTCAAATTCTTTGATGGAAATTGCTATATGAATACAAAGCATTAACATTATTAGTAATTATTGTTATAAAACATTAGTTGAAAATAGCAACACAGGAATTTTCAGCAAGTTTCACAGGTATAAATACCACATATCCTGCTAAGATTTTGACAGAAACACACAGAAATGAACATATAGACTGATTGCTATTTTTATTCTTTCCACACCTGAAAAACAAATGCTACAACCAGGTGTGTAAAAACCCTCAAATGTATCAAGTGGCATTTGCTTTCCTAGAAATAGGTTTCAGGTAAGAATGGATGATTTCTTTTCCTGATGTGATTTCATTTAACCACCTCATTTATTCAACAATCTCATTTTTAGCACAGAGTACCTACCAGGCACCACGCTAGAAATAGCTGACCAACAGAGTGCCCAAGAGAGGACCCACCATCTCAGAGCTATTAACAAGAGTGCATGTGGAATATTTACTTATGTTTAACTGATTTTATTATTCTTAGTTGTCATAGAAATAGTATCACACACACTCAATAGTTTGGTGGTTAACTGGAGAGGGGGGAGGAGGGGGGAGGGAGAGTTGTGGGGGGAGGTGGGAGTGGGCACCGGATATATGGTGGTGGAGGGGGACCTGATTCTGGGTGGTGGGCACGTAATGTGATCCATGGGCGATGTGATGTGGACTTGTACATCGGGAAACTAATTCTTACCAACCAATGTCACCCCATTAAATTTAACAATAAATATAAAAAAAGAAAAAAGGAAAAAAAATAGTATATTATTAAAATTAGATTGAGTCTCCACTCAGTAAGAGTTAAAACATCAGGAAAGCTGGGACGGCTCAGCGGGTTGAGCGCTGGCTTTGAAGCCCGGCGGACCGAGGGTCGAATCCCGGCGCCGGCCCAGGCGGACCCACATGCTGAACTGGGGTGTGCTTCCCAAATGCGGTGAGGCCCCCAGTTCAGTTAAAAAAAGAAAAGAGTTAAAACACCAAATTATTCTATTTCTGTGCTTCCTGATGTGCAGCCAAAGAAACTTTTGAGGTGCCCTGGATAATTGTGGATGATTTTCCTTCTTTTTTCCAAGTACAATGTGTGTCTTGGTAGAACAAGCTATTGCAAAGGGCCTCTTACTAATAAGCTCTACTCTGGGCCAAATGGGCTCCAGTGCGTTTCTTAGGTGGGCCCCAGAAATAAATACGGTACACAGTCAACTAAGATGTGGCACTTTAGGGGCAGGACGGAGTAGAAATCCACCAGAGAGCTCCCTAACCCACCCCAGGGACTTAGGGTGGTGGAGGTCTGAGTTGACTCATAGGACAAGGTGTCCACAAGGAAAACTAGCATAGTCCTCACTGCTATCACACATATTGTTCAAAACAGGACATTTCCCTGTAATCTGAAAAGTTATTGTGGGCCTCTCTCAAATCTTGGTTTCCATTTTTGTCATGGGGGAGGTTTAAAGGAGTGAAGGACAGTTCCTGGAAGGGTCATTCATCGGATTTCTGTGAGGGGAGTCACTCTGTGAACAGAGGGTGGTCTCTGGCTTGCTGCTCTCTCTAGAATTGCAATATGGGAACAGCCGGTGGAGTCAAAGGCTGTTATATGAGGGAGGGGAAAAAAGGCAAAGCGAGGAAACCGTCCTATCTCTAAACCAGGGTAGAGATGGTGGAAACCACAAGTTAATCGTGAGACTCTGCTTACTTAGATGACAACGTGGAGTTTCGCCTTAAAACGAGGTGCAAAGGACTGGGAAGAACTACCACTCCCTGTATTGGACAGTCTAGAGAACTGGGCATTTCTTCCACCAGGAGGAAGCTGAGAGGTGGTTTGAAGTCCGAGTGTCAGCATAATAAAGAGGAGCCAAAGCAGAGCCGCCTGGGCGAGTTGAAAGGGTCAGACGGCAGCAGAGGGATTTAGGTGATGTCGGTTCCAGACATAATCACCGGTTCCCATGCGTGGGGAGGCCAGCAGGCAGATCTGGGTGGTGTGATTACTGCCTAGGCAGGGGAGGTCAAGACCCCTGAAACCGGAGAGCGTTGCCCGAGCCCCTTGGGAACCACTTGTCCACAAGTCACAATCCCCTAAGACAGGAAACGCAGACCCGTTCCGCGCTTACCCAGCCCCACGCCAACCTTTTGCCAATAACCCACATCAATAACAACGATCCAGCCTGCAGAAGAAATGCAGGCTCTCAGCAAGTGGCAGGCACAAGGCGGGCGGCTGGGGGGTTGCCTTTGTTTTCTTTCTTTTCCCCTTAGAAAGCAGTTAAAGGTTCTGATGCTCTGCTTTTTTATTTTTATTTTTCTAAAAAAGGAAATGCAAGAATATAATCATAAACAATCCAAAACAAGGCAGAAGCACATAAAAGATAGAACAGTACCGCCTAACATGGTCACAGTTAGCCCAACGTGGCTCCTGGGCATATAAAACTAATTGGTCTGGATTAAGATGGGTTGTAAGTCTCAGATACACCTGGGTTTCAAAGACCTTAGACGAAAACAAGATTGTAAATATTAATAATCACTTTATATTGTTTATATGTTGAAGTGATATTTCGAGTATATTAGATTGAAAATATATGCCATTAAAGTTAATGCCATCTGTCTCTTTTTTACTTTTTAAAATGCGGCTACCAGAAAATTCTAAATTAAATCTGTGGTTCACTTATGTGCCTCTCATTTTATTTCTGCTGAAGAATGCTAAAAAGGAAGATGACATGAAAGTTCCCCTTTACTCTGAGAATTCCTGTCCCCAGAAAAAGCACTGGTAACATTTGATGTGTTCTTAAAGACTTTCTTTGATACATAGACAGTTAAAAACAAAATAAACTTATTCTATATGTATTTTTCTGAAATTGTCTTTGTTTTTCTTCAGGTCAGGGAAATGGTTCAATGCATTTCCTTCACTCTTTGTTAATGCAACGTGCGTGTTGTATGAATGTCCTCAATATTCATTCATGTTCTTATTTATGAAAGTTACGTTTTTCTACATTTCTGTTTTTGTCCAGATACTGCTGTAATATGTGTGCTTGAACTTACTAGGTCAAAGGGAATGAGAGCTTTTCATTTTGATAGAGATTGCCAAATGGTCTTCCGAAAAGTATTCATCAAATTACATTACCACCTAGTACGAAAATACCTTTCCCACACCTTTGTCAAGCTTTTAAAATTTTGTCCGATTTGATGGATGAAGTATGTGTCATTTAAATTTAGTTTTCCCAGTTATTGCTGAGTTGGAGTATTGTTTCACGATTCTAACCAGTACATTAAGTAAGCAGAAAACAACTTCCTGTTGAAAACCCAGTCCAGGAACCAGACTTCTTCACATTCTTTTCCTCTTCCTCACTTTTGGTGCAAAATCTAGGACATGGTGTTCGGTGTGACTCCCATCTCCTTCAATCACAGAAGCAATCTGAGTTCGGGAACTAAAATGTCCAGTCTAGGCTCATAAGCATAGAACACTTTACCTCATTGAACTTTAACCTGATCTACCCCAGTCCCTTCTCTACAGACTGGAACATGCCCTGCCCACACCTTCCCTCCCCACCCCCAGGGCGGAGCTGGTGTGTGCATTGTTCTCACTTCCTCTTTACTGACCCTCCTACCCACTTTGTTTCTTCTTTCTTAAAGGTTATAGTTCTCCACATGTTCTGTATATTAATTCTTTGTCTGATATACGAGTATATGCTGCAACTATTTTCTCTCAGCCTGTCACTTCTTAAAAAAAAACAAGACTTTATCATATCTTTTACCAAATATAGATTTTGAATGTTAATTTATCAATCTGTTCTTTTAACTTCTGTGGTTTGTGTGCTTAGCAAAGCCTTATATACTTCAAGATTACAGAAATAGGCTCAAGTTTTATTTTTGTAAAAGCATCACTGAGATATAATTTACATATATTACAACTTGCCCATTAACGTATATAATTCAACGGCTTTTCATATATTTACAGAGTCGTGTGATCATCAGCACAATCCATTTTAGAACATTTTCGTCACCTTAAAAAGAAACCATGTATACTTTAACTGTCATTACCCATCACCACCAACTTAGGCAACCACTAATCTACTTTCTCTGTCCATAGAGTTGCTTACTTTGTGAAATTCATACAAATGGAATCATACACTATGTGGTCTTTTTAACAGGCTTCTTTCAGATAGCATGTTTTTAAAGTTTATCCATGTTGTGGCGTGTACAAGTTCTCCATTCCTTTTATGGCTGAATAAGTTCAAGAATGGGATAGACCACATTTATTTATGCATTCATCAGTTAATGGACATTTTGGGTTGTTTGCATCTTTTGACTGTTGTAGATTATTCTACTATAAACATTCATGTACAAGTTTTTACATAGGTATGTTTTAATTTTGTTGGGTCTATACCTAAAAGTGGAATTTGGGGTCCAGTAAAACTCTATGTTTAACTTTAGGAGGAAAAGCCAGGCTGTTTTCCAAAGTGGCTGCATCCTTCTAATTTCTCCACATCCTCACCAACACTTGCTATGGTCTGTCTTTCTGATTCCAGTTATCCTAGTGGGTGTGAAGTGGTATCTCATGGTAGTTTTGATTTGCATTTCCATAATAACTAACAAGATTAACCATTTTTCTCATGTGCTTATTGGTCACTGTAACTTCTTTGGAAAAATGTCTACTTTTTATTGAGTTATTAGTGTTCTTATGATAGAGTTGTAAGAGTTCTTTATAAAATATAATGTCCCTTGTCAGACATATAATTTGCAAGTATTTTCTCCCAATCACTTGGCTGTCTGTTCATTGATAGTGTCCTTTCATGCACAGAAGTTTTTAATTTTGATGACCCCCAAGTTATTATTTTTTGTCACTTGTGCTGTTGGAGTCATATCTAAGGAGCCACAACTAGATCTAAGGTCACAGAAATTTGCTCCTATCCTTTCCTCTGAGAATCTTACAGTTTTAGCTCTTACAGGTAGATCTCTGATCTATTTCAAGTTAATTTTTGTGCATGCTTTGGGGGTAGGGGTCCACATGCATTCTTTTGCATATAGATATCGTGTTGTCTGAAGCTTCCTTGAAAAGAATATTCTTTCTCCATAGAATTGTTTTTGCACCGTCATCACAATACATTGATGGTAAACATGAGGCAAAATTCCTATCATTTTATTTCTATGTTTGTATAGGTATTTGGGGGTTTTATTTAGGTATTTATTTCATCAGCAATTTATTTCAAGATATCTGTGAGGTAGAGGTCTAACCATTATTTTCTAAATTGACAGCTAATTGTGACAATCTTATGTTTGGATAATAGATTTTCTGTTCTTTTTTTTTTTTTTTTTGACAGAGAGAGAACTGAACTGGGGGAGCTCCCCAGTTCAGCACAGCACATGGGTCTGCACGGGCTGGGGCCGGGATTCGATCCTCAGTGCCCGGGGCTGCAAAGTGAGCTCTTAACCCACTGAGCCATCCTGGCTTCCCCTCTTTTTTTTTTTTAATGAACTTGAAAATTCACTTTACCTTGTACCATATTTTCCCAAGTACCTAGCTCTGTTTAAGAACTTTCATTACAACACTACATGTCCAGGTATTTGTGTAGCATGATCCTTGCTGGCATTTAGAAAGAACTTGCTTCCTTTTTCAGCAATAACATTTTCTTCTCTGACTCTATGACTCATTCTTCTCCCCCGTTGCCTCAATCTCTTCTTCTGGAAGAGATGGCTATGCCCATTCCTTACATTTTAACTTTTGTTTCATGTCTTCTAACTCTTTGTGCTTTCCCAGTATTTTCTGGAAGAATTCTTCAATTTAACCTTTACACTAATTTACTCTTCATTGGTAGGTGTTATGTGTTTTTTTCCTGTTATTTTTAATTTTTATAATTTTTTTCTTTTTTACAAGAGAGTCAATGCAATTTCTTCTCCCACCTTCCTGAGGATACCAATTTATTGCAGAAGTCCTGCCATGCCTTTGTCGTGGGCTCTGTCTCAGCTCCTGTGTGAGTCTCCTCATTCTTAACTCGAACGTGCACACAAAGCCAACTGCCAGCACCTGTAGTTCTTCGCCTCAGGGCTTTCTCCTGCCTCTAAAGCCCACGCTGCTGCCAGAACTGCAAGCTAGAGGAATTGAGGAATGACACCCCTGAAGCAGCCCTCACCCAGTGACTGATGGGAGTTGGTGTATAATTACCGAAGCTCTCTCCCCCTCAGGTCAGATCCCTTGGACTCATGTGTCCGACACTGGGCCCAGTCTCTCTCCTGGAGTTCTAGTTACCACGGTACTTGCTAACTTGGTGTCATTCCCTTTATTGGCTGCCTGTCGGTCCTTATTTCCCTTCCTCTCTCTCTCTCCCTCATGTTCTTTTCTTCACTTCCCAGGGAGTTACTTGCACTTGAATCCTCATCTCTGAGTATACTTCTAGGGAAATCCACACTAAGATACCCTCTCACCATTCACCCTATTTCTCTGGACTTTTGTTCTTTTATAGTATGTTTTATGCCTCTGCTTTGAGTGGTTGGTGATTAATCGTTTGTTTATCTTTGTATTTGAGAGTCCCTGCCACTTTGTCCATTTTGGCTGAGAAGCTTGCCTGAGAGAAAAAGAGCTGTGATAGCACTTCTTTCCTTACCTCATCTCTTCTGCATCCGCATCCAAGTCCCTAGTCTCAGTTCCTGACACGTCCTTGGTAGGGGATGGGGACAGAGAGTAGAGATAAGAAACATGAGCAATGTTATTTGATGGGCACACGTGTAATCTGGTGATGGTGTCCTGGAGTGTGGCATATGCCCAATGTGAGTTTCTAACACATGGGGCCCTTTGCTGGGTTCCTCTGTGAGTTCCTACGGGAAACCTCCAGCTGCAAATCTTCTGACGCAGCAACAGGCAAAAACTCCAATCCCTCAGACCGGGGGCATCCACACAGGCTCTTTGCTGGGGACTGCTGCTTACTCCCAATGCAGACTTTAAAGTCTTCTGATTTCTCAAACGTAAATCAAACACCAGTCCCTTATGCACCTAGCACATTGCAAAGGAAACATGCCTCATGATCTAAGCTGTCCTCTTAGCACACCACCCCCACCCTAAACACATGAGCATTTGACATGAAGTGAGAAGACACATCCCAGTGGGGCAATGAGCTCACAGCTCTCGCCAAGCAAAGCCTCTGCCTGTGTCCCATTACCTTACCCTTTTTATAACATCATGGCTCCCTTTTAGGTATGGTTTTAGGGATATTATTTAAGAATTTTTTTCCTTTCCCGACATCATAACAATATTCTCTTTGTATTTTTTTCAAAGTTTTATTTTTGTCATTTAGATACTTTTTAACAAGTGCATTTTTTCTTCTTAAAATCACAGGGCCCAGAGGTCTCCAGGTATTCTACTTCTGCATTTCTTATGTCAGGAAATGGGTGGACCGGGGAAATGAGGAAACCCAGCTAGAACAAGGCAGCCTGTCACTCATCTTTGGTTTCAGACAAGACTTTTCTTTATTATGAAATCATTGTCTTGGGAACTTTGTTAAGAGAAAAATGGTTTCCAGATTCCAAAAATCTCTTTTTTGCATTAGTAGGGGACTAACACACTTGGCTTACAGAGATTGGTGCAGGGAAGTTTCTATCCCATATTGAGAAGGGATGAGATGTTTTTCTATTCTTGGATGTGGAAAAAGGAGAGACAAGGAAGGACTGCGAAAGGGCTTAGAGATCAGTGTTGAGTTTCTCCCTCCAGCCACAACCTGAGGTGTGGGGGTGAACATGGGGGGAACCCCAGGGCTGTGGGCCTCTAATCATGTCCTCTAATAATATTGTGAAAATACTGTGTCCTTTCATAAGTGCCATATGCAACATGGCCCCAACCCCACACTGGGTCAAAAATGGCTACTAGAAGCATCTCATCACAGAAAGGACAGGAGAGAGGGTCCTTTGTGTCCCCTCATCTCCCTCATAGAATGGACGGATCTACTTCTCTAGGCCGAAGACACCGGCCATGGGCTTGGGGCGTAGACAAGAACCCAGTAGCTCACATCTCCAGTATGCTGCTACACACGGGCCTATTCTAAGACATCTGTGTCTCTCTAGGAAGGGCGTTTTGTTTCAGACTAAAATTCCCCTTGTCACTTCTTGTCTAACTCTACTCCTAACTGAAGGGAACTCCTGAGAGTTTCCAATGGAGAGAAGGAAAGTTGTAGAGTTCAGGCACAACGGACTTGCCAAGCAAAGCCTGGATGGTGAAGTGTCCTTGTAACAGGCACTGCAGAGAGGTCCACTCACCTAAGAGTTGGGTGGAAGGTGGGGCTGAGTCAGAGGACAGCCCTCCAAGGCCCATGTCATGCGTGTTGGTCATGCTGAGGGAGGGGCTTGTCTTCCCCATTGAGGATGCCAGGGTGGACCTTACTCAGCAAAGCCCTGTCTCTCTGGCCAGAACCAGAGGAGGACCCTATGATCTGAGGACATGTAGTCTTATCCCTATGCCCAGACACCATCCTGGCCCCGAGAGAGACACCCTAAAGTCTGAACATTTACCAAAGAGAAACTAAATTAACCCCAAATCTCCTTCTAGGATACACGTCAATATACCTTTCCCGGGTAGTCTTTTCTCCACTCACAGGATGGGGCCGCAACCATGAGAAGAGCTACATTGTAGAACATGAAAGAAAAGGACAGTTTCTGTCAAGGCAGACACTCACTTCAGGAGAGCATCAGCCCCGCTGCCGATGAGTGGCCTGTGACGAATACCTTGGGACAGTGTACGGCTCCAGTCTGATATTTTCTACAGAAGACTTTAAGTGCTAGGTTTTCTTAATAATATTGGCCAGAAAACGATACCCTTCACGTCACCAAGGCCAGGACATCATGATGCGTTCGGCTTCGCAGTCACTGTCCGGTCTGCTGGAGCCCCGAGGTCACAGGGCAGGAAGAAACCTTTGGTTGAGGGGACAGGGGCCGCGGCCTCCATAGACCATCAATTACTGTGCTTAGCTGCACGTACGGGGTGGGGACCCAAACGGGGAGCCCCCTCTCAGCGCCTCTGCACGTGTCTTCCCCGGAACGCGCTTGGTGCTGCTGTCCCTGACAGGTTCCCCACAGCAAAAGGCCATCAGTGGGACTGCAGTTTGGCCAGACTTATAGCCAAGTGCACCTTCCCTTGTGTGAAGGCCATGCGTTTTTTAATGGAATACCTTTAAGGAATCAGATGCCACAAGATTGTGAGTACCCAACAATAGGGAAATGAAAGAGCCTCTGCCATGCTGGCCCCTGATGCCCCAGGGTCACAAAGCACAGAGGCAGCTGGTCTGCCTGTAAATGACAGGTCCGCTCAGGCCAATGAAAAGTTCAGGGAGGAGACGAAATGACAGGAAAAGATAATCGTTGTTAGGACTTGGAATCTTAAAAGCAGGTGAAGAGAAAAGCAGAAAAGCAGGTGGAATCTTAAAAGCGGGTGAAGGGAAGAGAAATGGGTAGGATTGCAGGAGAAAACATGGGTAGGGAAAATACGCTGCTTCAAAAGAGCCAAGCAATGCAAAAGAAACCCACATGAAGAAGTGGCTTTCTGGCTCCTCTGCCCCTTATAGGACTAGGACCGGTGGCCAAGGTGAAGAGAACAACCATGAAGTTCCATCCCAAGAGATGGCTGCCCGCCTCTGACACCCCATCCTGCCCCCCCTGAGCTCCAGCCATGTCTAGAAAGGTCATCTTGTCCTCAGGCTTAATGAGGTGTTGAGGAGTCGGACCATATTCCAATCCGTTGTTTCCCCAGGTACTAAAAGTCACAGAATGAACTATCGCGTAAACCCCAAACCCTGACACAGCCACAGGACTCAATCCTGAGCTGCCGAGAAAGGCAAGGGAGGCGGGGAGTCCAGCAGGCTTGGAGAACTCATGTTCTCCTAATCAGGTATGTCCCGGCAGTTAATGACCAGCTGTGCTAATTTCTACACCGAGTCATTAAGTTCACAGTGACCTTCCCAGTTGCCATGAATGCTGAATTAAATACTTTAAAAAAAAAAAAAAAAAAAAGTAGAATAAACAACATAGGTGTCCTAAAATTGGCAGAGTTCAAGAATGATGCAACTTAGTTTTGGTTTATCAGACAGAATATTCAGTCCAGAACAAGTACTTCAGACCAGGACCTCTTCTGAGAGAGACATAAATGTCACAGGACGGTCCATTTAGAGCTTCACAAGGTTGGGAACCGGAAATATGGCTCCCCGAGACCCAGAGCAGCACAGGAGGGGCCAGGAGAGGGTGGAGAAGAGACAAACAAGTAAATGACCTGCACAGACGTCATGGTTTTCCTCACTCCGCAGGAAATATTTTTAATTGATTTTCACTCATAAGAAACAAAATGAAAAAAAAATCAAAAGTAGCACATTTAGTTTCTGGTGTAAGACTATGTGTTGCAATAGCTGGTATTCAATTACAATATGGCTCAGGAATAATGCATGCTGTTTCCAATATATACTGATATTTGCTTAATAACAATGTGACTGGCTCCTATACCTTAAAGATATGAATATTAAATAGTAATATATACACTCTTACTTCTTTCAAGCAAAAGCAAGAACATTTACCATTATGTTTCATCATTAGGTTAAATCATATTCATATATTCAGCTCTCTTTTGTATTTCACTAGAATCTGACTCTATCTACCCCTTTTCTCAGAGTTCATTGTCTGAAGTGGCCTTAACACTGTCCTTTGGTTTCTCAGAAATTCCCTTGAATTGGGGCTCATATGGGGCCATCTTGAATGAACTTTACTCTCTGGGGTAGTGTTTTTGGGAGAGACAATTTTATTTCTAAATAAGAAAGTTAATCAGTGACCTTACAAAGTGGGGGGAAGCATGGCGCATGTTAGATGGCTCCCCAAGCCTGCTTTATAGGGGACCATAACAGGTGCATCCAGTCTGATGGGTGTAGGGTTCTTCAGCCTGAATAATTTACTCTCAGAAAGAAAAAGGAACTTTGACCAAAGACATGCTCTCTTCGACTAACTGGCCACCAACTCTTCCTGGCTTTCTCTCCTTGACCTGTACCTCTCTTAGGTTCATAGAACAATATTTTTCAGTAGGTAGGTGACAGTGGGAACACTTTTATTCTATTTTTTCCTGAGGTGAAAGTGATTCTTATACTGAACATTTATTGACTTTATTAGTGAGGAAAAATAGGAATTATTACTGATCAGTAGATCTTCAACTTATGTTTAATGATCAAGTAGCATTCAATGCAAAATCAACTCCCTTGTTAGCTCTTCGTTAAATCCTTTCATAAGGCATAACTGAAATACACCAGCAACAAATCTTTCATGTGAATTTCCTGGGACCCCATGTCTAGTCATTATCTCCTTTTACTCCAATTGTTCTGGGTCACCTGCTGCTTCCGTGGTGAGCCCCTCACACCTTTGATCACTACACTGATGGGGCTTTTCTAACACTTGATATTTATCATCAGAGAGCGGCGTGCCAGTTACTGTTCATACTCCGAATATGCTTTTCCTTTCAATGAAGATGAGAATTATTCCCCTGGTGACAATAGGAGCGATGGAAGCATTCCAGGGGAAAAGGAAGGCTCCAGTAGGACCACGTGGAATGTAGGACACCAGCTAGAATCCTCCTTTGCCCAGGCTGAGGGACATGGGCGGCTATCTACTAAAGAGGGAAATGAAATGCGATCACATGAAATGAAGGCAAACTTTTATCTACTACAGAGAAAGAACCTCCTGGGAAAATACGGGCCTGCTAGGAAAGAGTTCTGGGTAGCAAAGGTGATTTATGCTTCCTGTAGTCAGTTCTGAACTAATTCCCAGAACGGCATGAAGGGATGCCAATTTGAACAGAAGACAAACTGTGCTCTCTGTCCATTTGAAATCACATCACCTACAAGCGTCATATGAATGGTTTGGATTTTTTTTTATAGTTACTTACTTCTAAGAAGGTCCAAGGGCTTCCTACCCATGATCTCATTTACTAGCACACTGTGAACTCTACTCTCCCACACGCAAGAGTAGTGCAACTTCCCTGGATAGAAGAGAGAGGAACTTCCTCTATTCTGTTCTCCTGTCTCTATTTAACCCTCAGCACAAGCAAAGAGAAAAATATTTCCTCTGGGCTCACACTGATGCCCTATAAAGTAGGAGAAATGACTCCTACCTTGAGGATTGTTATGAGGAATAGAACTAATACAGCTAAAATGTCTCAAACAATGTTTGGCTAATATTTAGTGTTCAATAAATAGTGTCATTTGTTATTATTATCTATGTAGTTGACCCCAAGGCCAACACTCAGACCTGTTTCTGATGTCTGACTCCTCCCCCACATTTCCTCTCTTTCAAGCTCACTTTGATATGAATTTAAAAAAATGGCAGAACAAAGGTGTGGGAATACAGGGCCCCTCGTCTCTCACAGGGAGTGGGGACAAGTCTACATTCACCCACTGCAACCTTTTGACCAATTCTCTCGTACCCATTGCTGTCAGGGGTGGTGCAAATATTTTCAGAAAAAAAAACAGTCCTTGAAAGCCTCCTAACACTAGGAATCTAGGAACTTTGTTACCAGAAATTGGTGTGTTTTCTGAAATAGATTCAGACGTGTTAAGTTCTCTGATGTCTCGTTTCATGGCTCTTGCAATGTGCAAGTCACTGCCCTAGAACCCAGGAGCCAGGCCCTGCCCTGGAGGCAGTCACAGTCTAGTTGAGAAGTGACACTTTACCTGTATGTAAAGCTGAGAGAGAAGTAGGCACAGGGTTCCACACAGGCTCCAGCAGGTTTTTCCCTTCCCACTTAGGTCCTGCTTGCTACAGAGCTGAACTGGAGGGCCGAGGGGCACCACTTAGAGAGCCCTGTTTTGTCATTCAACACCTCAAAATCGTGACCTTGCAGTACAGAGATTCCTCAAAAAATTAGAAATTGAATTGCCATATGACCCAGCAATCCCTCTCCTGGGAAGCTACCCAAAAAACCAGAAAACTTTAATCTACAAAGATATATGTACCCCAATGTTCATCGCAGCACTGTACACGGTGGCCAAGTTGTGGAAAGAACCAAAGTATCCTTTGATAGAAGACTGGATAAAGAAGCTCTGGTACACAATGGACAACTCAGAGATAAGAAAAGATGAAATACAGCCCTTGTGACAACATGGATGGAGCCTGAAACCATCATATTAACTGAAATAAGTCAGACTGAAAAAATCAAGAAACATATGACTTCACTTATAGGTAAAATATAAAACTGAAAGTAACAAAGAAACAAAATTCATAAACACAGTCAATAGTCTTCTAGTGGTTACCTGAGGGTAAAGGGGGCGGGGGTGGTAGGGTGTGGGTGTAGAAAGAAGAGAGGAGGCATCCAATCTATGGTGATACAGAGAGAACTGACTCTGGGTGGTGAGCACATAATGCAACTGTCATGTAGAACTGTACACCTGGAACCTATGTAATTTTTACCAACCAATGTCACCCCAATAAATTTAACAATTAAAAAAAAATTATGACCTCAGATTTTTCAGAGAAGAGTAACTATTAGCTTTGGAAGAAATAAACCACACAGAAATCATCCTAGTTTTGTTTCTTATTCCTGACTCCCACTTGGCAATATAAATTAGTTCTCAAATGACTGACGAAAGTAGGCTGAACATAAACACAATACAACTTAATTATTTCTAAAGTGGTTTCCACAGTTCCAGGAGTCTTAGAATAAAAATATATCTCTAGAGTTAACATCATACGTTTCATTGGGATGTTGTTTCCCCCCCCCC
>PVKE010009170.1:0-45667 GCA_004027555.1 Craseonycteris thonglongyai | reverse complement strand
TTGGGGAAGCCGGGATGGCTCAGTGGGTTAAGCGCTCACTTTGCAGCGCTGGGGACCGAGGATCGAATCCCAGCTCCGGCCCCGGCCTGTGCGGACCCATATGCTGAACTGGGGAGCTCCCCCAGTTCAGTTCTCTCTCTGTCTCTGTATCTCTCTCTCTCTCTCTGTCAAAAAATTAATAAATAAAAACTTAAAAAATATATATATTAAAAAAAAACAAAAAAACCCCCCAAAAAACAAACTGCACTTGCCGTTCAGGGGGGTCCCAGCAGGAACCCCACGCATCAGTGTTTAGCCACGCTGTCCCCAAACCGGGCAGCCGTCCCGAGAGACAATCCGGGACGCCGGGGGCTGTGAGAGCCCCGAAGCCCCGAGGGCGGCTGGTGGGCAGAGGCGCTGGGATCCCCTGACCATCCCGGGCCAGGGCGGCGCGCTCTCCCACCGGCGCCGCTGGGGACTCGCATACGGCGAGACGGGCGGCGCGCTGGGCATGCTCAGTCGCCCGGTGCCGGGCTTGGGAGTCGGAAGCCTGTGCGCGGCCGCCGAGCCGGCCGGGGCGCACGGAGCGCGGGACTCGCTGCAGCGGCGGCCGGGGGGCCGCGCACC
The DNA here is from genome assembly GCA_004027555.1 of Craseonycteris thonglongyai. Classification (NCBI taxonomy): domain Eukaryota; kingdom Metazoa; phylum Chordata; class Mammalia; order Chiroptera; family Craseonycteridae; genus Craseonycteris; species Craseonycteris thonglongyai. The sequence goes on along the minus strand of PVKE010009170.1, from coordinate 45,061 downwards.
CGGGCCGGGACCCTCGCCGAGCCCCGCCCGCCGCGGCGCCTGCTGCCTCGCGCCCTCGCAGGGCGGGAGCGGGCCGCGGGGGGCAGCACACCCGCCGCCCGGAGCCCCGGCCCGGCCGCGTCCCGGAGCCGTCGGGCATGGAGCCGTGGAAGCAGTGCGCGCAGTGGCTCATCCACTGCAAGGTGCTGCCCGCCAACCACCGGGTGACCTGGGACTCGGCGCAGGTGTTTGACCTGGCGCAGACCCTCCGCGATGGGGTGCTGCTCTGCCAGCTGCTCCACAACCTCCGGGCGTGCTCCATCAACCTGAAGGAGATCAACCTGAGGCCGCAGATGTCCCAGGTAAGGAGGCCGGCGCGGGCGCCTCCGCCTGCAGCCGGCCTCTCGCGTTAATCGCCGGCTAATTTCTTTGTGTGGATGCAAACACGTAGGTGCGCCCCGCTTGCCCTGCCTCCCGCCTTCTGCTCAGGGCACCGCTCGGGCTGTTGGTACCTTGGCGTGGAGTGGGTTAGCCCTTTAGCTGAATGCTAAAGCCCTGCGTCCGGAGATGGTAGGAGGATTTCGGAAAGGCTTTCTGTGAGGCGGGAAAAAATAAGCTGGGTGCCCTTCCCCTACGTGTGTGTGTGTGTGTGTGTGTGTGTGGTGGGGTGGGGGGGCAACAAAAGGAATTTGATCCAGCTCTTTTATAATAACGATGGAGAGGACTGATACGACATGATGGGGGGGGGGGATTTTTGCCTTTAGTCTGTGCTTTTGCTTTGCGTTTGTCCCCATGTTTTCTGGAAAGAGGAACCATGACCTAAGCGAGGACTCTAGGAAGTGGAGGGTGTTCTGGGACCGTTATCTGTACAGGAATGACCCTGGTCAAAGGGAGGAAGCCGGAGCAAAGCCCCGCGGCCGCCCCGAAAGCCCCCCGGGTGTGTGGCCAGCTGGCAAGCCAGAGGGTTGTGTTTACAGCTCTTCTGGACCCGTGTGAGGAGCCAGTCCGACCTCGCAGCAGCGACAGGAAGCGAGAAGTTTCACTCGATTCTGCTTTCCTTCATTCAGTGCTTGCCCTGGGGGTGTGGGGCCCGCGGCTCCTGTAGCTGGAGGCGCTTCTTGGAGGGGTTAACTAAAAAGGCCACTCTGGAAGGCTGTGCACCCCAAAGTCAACTCAAAAGTCCCAGTTCAGTGCAACAGTGGTTCCTGGGTCCTGTCAGAAAGTTTTTGCTCTGAAAGATTTTAAACATGATGCAGGACATCTATTTTCTCTTTCACAATGTAAAAATCACTCTCGGCTTCAAAGGGAGGGGAGAGAGGCCCCTCCCCCATGACACAATTGAGCACTAACCCTGACTGATATGGACCCTCAGCTTCTTAACCAGAGCGGTGACCTTATATAACTTGCTAACTATGTATTTAAGGTTAGAGCCCATTCATCACTTCTTGGTGTCAGTGTTTTATCGGGGTCCCTCTGCACCTCAAATTCTGCTTTCCTTTCTTGTCTGCTCTCACCCTGCAGGGGAGCAATCCCCAAGAAAGGTCAGGCGGGCAGGTGGTGAGAGCCACATGCCTTTGGAAATGCGATAAACTGTTTCCTCCTGTCCCATAACGCCGGGTGGGGATTGCTCACTCCGTGGGCCTCTTCTGAGTCGTCCCATTTCTGGATATCCTGTCAAGGGGGTGAGCAGACATTTCCATCAAGCTCCGAGCTGCTGTTCTGAACAGTTCTGTAGGGAGCTGCAGGTGGTTGTGCAGCCCACGGATCCCAGTTTTCCACGTGGCTGTCACCTCAGGAGGCAGCGTGTGTAGCCCAGGATTCCACGGCCTGCCAGCACACAGTGTGTGCATGTCCTGAAACCACAGGGTCCTGGAGCCCTCAGGGGTTGTTCAGTACGTTCTCCATAATCAAGTTTTCTGACAGCTGCAGCTCCCTCTTAGGTAACCTTCTAGCCTTTATTTGAATGTTAACAAAGATCTTTTCAAATATTTTTGTTCTGCTCTTTGTGAGCTATATTAGATGCCAGCTAGTCTTTCTGATGGCCAAGGATCATCATGATAAACATCCCTGATGAAAATGGAACACTTACAATGCTCTGAGCACTCTGTGCCCTATGGGGTGGGGGTGCTCCACCCACATTGAACACAGCAGGATCCTTGATCGAAAGGAACTATGTATGACCAGGCTGTCAGATACTCACAAGCCACCAGGTTAGAATAAGCTAACCAGCTGCATGACCTTCCTCAGGCTGGTAAAGTCTGCCCAACCCTCAGCTGTCCGCTTCCAAATTCAGTGCAGTTTCCCCTGTAATGTCCTGTGAGCGAGGGCTTCTCCCAAAAGTGGACCCTGGCAGGCTGGCATCTGAACATGGTGATGTCTGTTTTTGCTTTCTTCTTGGTCCTTGACCCCACTGCAGAGAGATAAGGTTGCTGAACAGCTGAGTATTGGACAGGTGAGTTTGTCATTAAATCCTTAAAAGAGACTTATTAAGTGGGTTCATTAAGCAAGTTGACATATTTAACATGCCTACAGTGCCCAGCACAGACTATGCACTTAAGAGATGTTCACTATCATCAAAATGACTTAAAACATTATTTTTATTGTCATATTAAGAATAATAGGATACAATAACAAGTTTAAAACAATTGCAAGGCCTACAAATTCTTTTGGGCTGCCATCTCTAAATATTTCTGCCTCCAACTACTCACATATCGTTCTTGGTAAAGATTCTAGCTGCTTCTGGTCATTTAGCTCTTACCCCATTCAGACAGTATAGTGAATAACCTGGTAACCCTGATATGTCTCCCAGCAGACTTGTCTGAACTTAGAGATGTCATTACTAGTACTGTGGCTTTTGCTGTGCCTAAGAGTCATTCCAGCTACCTGAGTTAGGTGCTCCTGAAGAGATGAATTTGAAATAGACTGATTCCTTAGGGCACATGATCTTCTAAGCCAGGAAACTATAAGCTCTCATTTCAGACTCTTGTGGTATTTGAGACTGTTAGGAGCAGATGTTGGAAATTCTAGTTTATTTATGTTGCTTATTGCTTGTTTTTAATTCTCCTGAAAGAGGATATAAAATAGGAGGCCTTTTAAAATGAGTGTTTATCCTTATTGAGTGGGATTTCTTCCATTCTCGTTCTATTAGCCTTTTGATGGGCTTGCGTTGAAACAGACAAAAACAAAACAATGGGGATAGTACAACAATAGGTTGAGCACTTGCCTTGCAACCATTGGGTCCAGGGATTAAATACTGGCCCTGATTTGTGCAAACCCACATGCTGAACTTCAGCACAACGGGTAACTGCCAGGATGACAGCAAAGGTTCTTACCTCCCATGCATGAGGCCCCTGGTTCGGTTCTGACCCGTGTGACCCCACATCCACCTGTGTGGAATGAAACTATGTCAAAAACTGATTTACAGCTATAGAGCCTGCTCTGGGCCCTCTGCTCTTCTCTCTCTCTCTCTGTGTGTCTCTCAAAAAACAATAAAATAAATGTTTAAAACACTGCATATAATTACTCAATTATAGGTTTGAATCTTGGGTTTGGTTGCTTGAGATCCAGCTAATGGAAAATCTCCTATATTTAAAATCCTGAAACTGGGACACACTAGGGGAAAGGCCTTATAAGGACACAGCAAGAACAGACCAAATAAATTAAGCCGTTAACATAAAAAAATCATGAGACTGGGTGATATCCCCTAGGGAGTACTGTAGAAAGAAGAGAAAGGGTCAGAAGAGTTTGTCATGGGGTCTGAGAGATGGGAACCTGTGAGGGAGTCCAGAGGGAGTGGTCTTCAATGAAGTAGAAGGAAAGCCAGCTGAGTGTGGGTCCAGAGTTCAAGTGAAGACAATGTTTCTAGGAAAAGGGATGCTCAGACTTGTCAAATGTTGCTGATCGGAAACATTGTATTAAGTGAAATAAAGTTTTTTGGTGACTTTGACAGAAGAAGGTTTGGTGTGTGATGGACAAACACCTGATTGGAGAAGAAGAGCGGATGAATTGTGTATTGAAACAGCAAATGTAGTCATCTCTTTGGGAGTAATTTTGCTGTAAATAAAGCAGAAAAATTGGGCAGGGCTAGTAGGGGAAAAGGGATCACGAGAGGGATTTTTTTTTTTTTTAATCACATAGTATTGTTATTGTATACCTATTAAAAGAGCTCTTTGAGACAGATTTTATCATGTGGCACTCTTAAATATATGTGTATGTGTGGAAAATAAATATATATGCCTATAAGAAAATAAAAGTGAAATAAACTTAAGATCTTCCTAAAACTTCTTTTCATTCAGATTACTACTCTTCTGAAAACCATGTTTTCTTTTGATTTCCTCCCCCCCCCCCCACCAACATGTGTTACTCTGAGCACCAAGTATTGGTGATGTAGGGTTTGTAAAAGAATATACCACTATTGTCCTCACGATTTCCCTCCATGCTGGAGTTGGGTTTTGAGGCGGTTACTACTTTTTAAAAAAAGTTAGAATTGGAGAGCATTTTAGATCTTATTTCCTAGCAAGTGTCAGTTTTGGCTCAAATATACTTTTCAAAAAATTTTCAAAAGAAGAAAAGAGAACTTTATTCCTGCTATACATAACTACATAGTTTGAAACCTATGATTATATTGGTTTTAACATGAAGGTGTACATTCCAAATACATGTCTCACTCCCTGCCCCCCTAACAAGGTGGTGGTGTGTAATGATCATTGGGTTATAGTGAAGGGAGGAAAAAGGCTGTCATTGTCCAAAAGGAGTGGTGTGCCCAGTTATATTTTTAGTCAGTTCAGAATGTCATGATTTAGTCTTCTCAGAAGTCAGTAACCTTTTTGCCATTTGTAGGATTATTCTGTTGGATAACTTGTCAGCATAATTTTAAACTGGACACCAATCAGGATCTTTTCATGAAAAGAGTTAAGGCCTGTTAAGGCATCTGAAGCACTTGTTCTGTCTGCATTCTTGACGGCTTAACTGGGGTTCTGCAGGAACCGGAGTCTGGGATAAAGGATGGAAATACTGAAGTACAGTTCCATGGCTGCCAGGATGAGGAAAATGAGTGTCTTTTCTTTAAGACGGTGAAAATGATAATCATGTTTGTGATGCAGATGAGGTTGATTCAGTACAGATCAATGACTTCCTGATTTTCAAATACAACAGACCCTTTAAAATTTTTTTTCTTAAATTCTGTGGTATTTGACATTGCCCTTTCCTTTTCTCCTACAAATCTCCTTTAATTCTTGCCACATTACACGGTCGTTCTCTTACACCTTTTACTAGTCCTTCCCAGTTTTCTTTGCCTGCTTCTCTTTCTCTAAATATTACTTAAAATGTTTAGATATTTCTCCTTCACTCTCTTCCATATTCTCTTCCTTGTGTCATCTCAAGACACTGTGGTGTTACTACCTTTCATACCTTGATGGACCCCAGTTCTTATTGACAACCTATCTTTGCCTGTTTTATGCCTGTACTTCTGTTGTTACAGTTACTTCATGGGGGGTGGGGTGGGGATGAGGATCACGTGACCAGACTCACTGTAGAAAGTTCACCCACAGCAGAGTAAAGGGTTAAGTGGATTGAGCAGAAGTGGGCATGAGCATGACTGCTGTTGAAGTTCAGTCAAGGGCCAGTGAGGCCAGTGAATGCAAGGCCAGAGAAGGGGTGGAAGTGGAGGGATAGAGAGGAACAAAAGGTTTAAAGAGATACTGAATAGTTGGAAGGGATAAGGTCCCTTTTAGATGTGGTGAGAGTGGGAAGATCGCCGATGAGCTTCAGGCTCAAGTGATTGGGAGGATGTAGAGGAGGTGTAGATTTCAGAGGGGAAGGGAGCGTATTCAGTTTTGGATTTGGAATTTGAAGTTATTAACAGCGATCTTCCATATTCCCAGTTTCAAGCATCCTGCTGTTTTATTGCTCCTTTCTTTCTCTCTTACTACTTTCTGGCTTATTCTGCTAATCCAACAATCTTTTGAACTCTTGGTCCTACTTCCTCTTCACTGCCTTTGTGTCTGCATTTCCTTCCTACTCAGCTTAAATACCTTAGCTATTATAATTACTTGCAGCTTCTCTGATTCGTGGTACTTACTCATTTGGGTTAACTTCGAACCTGGGAAAACCAGCCCTCCACTCCTTGCCTGCAACTTGGCTGCTCACCCTGATGGAGAAAAACCTAATCATGGTGACTCTTCTCACTTTAGATTCCTGATCCCTAACCTCACAGGGCACCTTAGGCTACTTGGCCACTTGATTAGTACATTTCTCTAGATCACATGTGCTCAAGGTATGGTCTGGGGAGTATGGGAAGTACCCAAGATGCTTTTAGGAGTTCCATAAGGTCAAAACCCCCTTTTTAGTATTGACATTATTTGTATTTTCTCTATAGTGGAGCTTTCCGAAGGCTTCATGCTGCTGTTGATGTCACTGCTGTGACTGACAATGGATTATATGCATGTGTATATATTAAAGGTTTTTCAGTTTAGAATTCTAATATGTTAAATGTTGATAGATAAAACTCCCATAAGTAAAACTGCTGAGGCTCTCAACAGTTAAACTATTTTTTTTTTTTAATGTAATAGGGTCCTGAGCCAAAAAGTTTGAGAACTGCCCTAGACCATTCACTTTCTCAGTCTCCTAGATAACCGTTCGGTACCTTTTGTTCTTGAACCTCCTTCACCTTCATCTCCATTATTCCTGTCAACTGGTGACCTTACCTCCTATTCTACCGAGAAAACAGACACACTCAGTGAACTTCCTGAGGCTCCCACCTTCTTGTATCTGTGCTCATAGATGCTTCTGCTCTGTTGGTAAATTATCAGCGCTCCTCGCAAAGGCCATTTTCTCTTCATTCTATCCGTGTGCTTTCCAGCGTCATCAGTCCTCTCCTGGATCTTCCTACATTCACATATTCTGTTAATCCCCTCATTTATTCAGGGTATATTTTCAAGGTAGAGCCACAGTCTTGCTGAACACTGGGTGGGATGGAGCGTGACTAAGGACTCCTAGGGGTTACCAGAACTACCCGGCCATGTGCCAGTCAATCTCCTTACAGCTGTTTAATGGTTCCCTATGGACCATGGGGTACAGTTCAGGCTCCCTGGTACGCACACCAGGACCCATGAGCTCACCTCTCAAAGCTCTCCTCTGTGCTTCTGACCTTTTGTGGCTTCTCAAATAAATCATGAAGTGCAATGTCTCTGTGCCATGGCGTATGCTCGTTTCTCGGCGTGAAGTTCTCGTTCTCATTTGTCTGATTGAAGATTTGGTTCAAGGGTCACCCTGGCAGTGAGAACTTCCTGATTCCTTAGTGTGGCTGATCACAGCTGCCTTACACTGTACTGTATAGTGTATGTAGCTGGAGCACAGCATTCCTTGTGCTGTTTTGCAGTACATTTCTTATCTGTCTCCCTTCCAGGCCGGGACCTGCTTGGCTTAGTCATTTATATACATCTCTAGAAATTGACACAAGCACTCATTCATAACACCCATACATAAGTAGGCATAAATTAGTTCATTGATGGTGAATTGGAAACCATGACTGCTTTGTTTACTACCTTTGGAAACCTATCTATAAATTTTAATAATAACATGTGTTAATCACTGTGTCATTAAAAACCAAAACTTCTCTTCAGAAAGTAGCATTGCCAATAATAGCAGATAACATTACTACACCACTTACCACCAGAGTGACTTCCACAAAGTAACCAAACTTGTCTGTTCATCAGCTTCCTTATCTCAATAATAGGCATCATCAAAGAATCCCCTCCAAGAGTGGTGGTAAGGACTAAATGAATGAATTAGCCTTGTGACTAGCACATAAGAAACACTCAGTATGTGCTGACTACTTTTACGATAAATATTACTACTGCGTCCACAGAAACATAGGAGCTAGCATCTAACACCTTCAGTGCATTGTCTTATCCAATCATCACGAGACAGGCTCTGCTATTAATCCCCGTGTGATAGATACTCTCCCAGGCTGAGAGGATTCTAGTAACTTGTACTAACAAGTAGTCCATGGGGGAGCCAAGATGAGAATCAGAACATTTACATTCCTACCAGCAAGGCTATTGGCACATCTGAGTGGAAATGGCAATGAATTTTTCTTTCTTTACTATACTGCTCTCTGTGGTGGTCCCTGGGAGGAGTTGATTGGCTTTGTGACTATTGATAACAGCATCTCCATATTAGTTGGGTATTGAATGCATCAAGGGGATGATTTTATACACATCAGACTCTTCAGTGTAAAATGGGAGGTAGACCTTGACATTCGGTATGTGATAAGGGGAAGGAAATAATATCAGATAGAAAAAGCTGAGGGACGTTACGTGAGAGGGAAGAACAAAATGAATGTAGCTGGTCCTTTTTTTGCCTTTTCATGCTGTGCCCCATGAGTGACAGCTGATCTTGAGTGCATGGTTTAATGCTCACATGGAGCTGGGCCAGCCGAGCCTACGTTTCCCTGGGCAGCAGGAACACTGGTGTTTTAAGTGGCATGCTTTCCAATTGCAGTTCATTTCTTCCCCCGAATTACAACTATTCTTGTAAATTCACGGACATCCATTAGCTGTTGTTTGGAATAAGTAAGTTTTCACTTAACGTAGAGGATAGATTTCTGTGACTTGCTGGGAAATGCCGTATAACGAAATGGATTTTACCATAGGCTAATTGACCTGAACAAGTTGTCTCTACAGCATCTCATCACTATTATAATGAAATGATGTTATTTAAGAACCTGCTGTATTATTGTACCCCACTTTTCCCCTATTAACAGACCCTGCATGATGTTAAGGCCAGTCACAAGCTACATTCTGCCTTTCCCTGACAGAACCAGGAATAGCAAAGAAATAATATATTTTATATTCATGGAAAAGTATTTTAGAATTGTATAATATTTTGTGCTGCTATCTGAATGTGCTTTCAAAATATGTGTTGCAAGAACTGTAGTCAGCTTTTGAGTGGCTTGCTTAACAGGAAGTCAGAAGCATATGCTACTCACATGGGAGTTCTCTAAAGGGTCAATTAATATGGAATATTTAATGAAACACTTGATACCCACCTTCCATGATTTTTAAAGTGCTGGTCTTAAAATAGATGTGTAACAGCTGGCCTGAATAAACATGTATCATGCCTCTGTGCCCCTGACCAGCAGGAACCTTTTCCTGGGAGTATGGGGCAGCATGGTTAAATGTAGAGGTTTCAGGAGACCTAGGTTCTAGTCCCAGCCGTATCTCTATCATGTGACCTTAGCAAATAACCGCTTCTCTTTGCCTCTGCCTTTTATACGTACAGCATGATAGCAGATACTCACATACACAGTAATATGCTAGGGAGCAGTTAAAATTTTTTGCACACATTTAGAGCTCACTCAGGAGGCCTTGTGATTTTGTGCAGAATGCTTTGGGACAAGGCAAAAATGATTGAATCGGAGCTCTGGCACTTAATAGCCCTATGACCTTGGCAAAGTTATTTTACTTGTTGAGTCTATTTCCTCATAGGCGAGAAATAGCAACACTTACTTTTCAGGATTGTGGTGAGAATGAAATAATATGTGTAAAGTGCCTGGGGCGTAGCAGGTATTCCACAAGATTTGATTTCCTTCCTCCCTTCCTACCTCCTTGATCCTCAGAAGTCTAAGAGACAGGAAGAGCAAGATCTTATCACAGCTCTACAGAGAAGGAAATGGAGATGTGCACTGGCTAAAGGACTGTTCTCAAGGTCACACAGACAGGAAGTGGCGAAGACAGGACTTGAGTTCAATTGTCCGAATTCCAAATCCCCATTCCTGCCACCATGTTCTGTGGATGGATGTGAATTGCATGAGCAAATAGCGGGGGAAAGCCTCAGAAAAAGCAAGGCCAACTCTGCAAATCTAAAATGACGTATTAGTTTACATTGAAATGTGTATTCAAAATAGAAGCATAAAAAATAATGAAACCAATTTTTGCTGATTTTAGAGTTTGATTATCTGGTTTGTGGACTATTTACTTTTTGGTAACTTCATAGCTCTTCTGTTTTGTTTGGTTCTGTTCTTATGGGAATTTATACATATGTTCTGATGGATTAAATCATCAATTTGTCTACTACATATTAAGTTTTATAGTAGATGCCGAGGATTCAAAGGCCAAACCAACTCAGTCCTTGATCCTGTGTTGCTTTTTGTCTACATAGCATGGATTTTACCTCCAACCTGCCCTTCCTTATAAAGCAGGGGGACAGGCAGGGAGATTTGAGTTAGAGTGATGGCATGACAAGTGTTTGGTAGGTGGGAAGTGCTTTTGTGGATGCGTTGTTAATTTCCTTTGTGCAGGATATGACACTAGCATCACAAAATGGATTGTGTGTGTGCATGTGCACAGTTCAGTGGCTCAGGCTATCTCTCTCCATAGACATCTGTCTAGTACTCCTATGTGCAGGAAGAGAAATATGATGTTTCTGCTTTTGGAGGCCTGGGAACCAGATTTGATCTTGGAGGCAGGCTTTGGCAGAAGGCAGAAAATAAGTAAGTCGTTGGATGCTACAAGGCCGGTGCAAAAATGCAGGTAGCTGAGTGAAACGGATGAGCCCAGGAAGAGAACAGAGATGTGAGTGGTTACTAGAGAGGAAGAAGGCTTGAGAAAGACAAGTGGGTGGGGAGAGTGCGCGTGAGATGAAGACTGTGCCGAGACCTTCAGACCTCAGTGATGTCCCCAACCAGAGCTATTCTGAGCAATGATGACATATCTGTAATATCTTGAGTACTAGAACATGGCTGTACCATTTGCATGGGGCAGTGAAGGTGTTAAATTACATATCTTTGGTGTGTGGCTGGGAGCCTCAGACCATGGCCCGTTCTCTTGAATATCTTGAAAGTTGAGGGAAGAGAGAATATAAGAGTGAACAAGCTGCTTAATGAGCATCGAAAATAGTGGCCAGAGGTGGAGGCCTGATCCCTGTCCTCCCTCTAACCTGATTTGCCACCTCTCACTGCCTCATACCCGCTGAACCCTTCATTACCTTCCCTGTGCTCTTCAGTTGATTGATTGCTCTTCCTTCCCTGGTCTGTTTATTCTTGGCTGCATACTCCCAAGTTCCTGTCTGCTTTCATGATCAGCCTTTCCACTTTCACCCCAACCCTCCTTCCCCTTCTGGGGTGTCCGATGAGCCAGTCACCCCAGCCCTGCAGCACCCGCCCAAGCAGGCTTTTTGCCTTTGCTTGTGAGCTGGATAGAGCTGTTGGAGAAGCCACCAGGAGTGCCTGGCTCTGTGACCAGCTCAGTGTCCAGCCTCACTGCCGTCTGATCCTCTTGTATCCACCTTGTGATCATGCTTCATGTGGTCTCCTCGTCATCTTCTCATTCCCTGGGTCATGCTGCAGCCCTCTAAATCCCAGGCACTCTGAGTCCCACCTCTGCCCCCAGCCCCTGAAAGTTCACCCTCATTATCACCACCCCGTGCTCCTGAGTTTTGACTTGTTCTCAGCCTGCCCCACACCCCATGGAGGGTGACCGTTATTACTATTACTGGAGGTAGTGACTGTTCTAGTTACCATATATGGATACCTTTGTTTTGCCTTCTGACTCCTAAGAGAGAGTTTTGGGTCTTGAAGAGAATACTTAATGAATTAGAATCCTGGAGAGGACCAGGTGTTATGAGAGCTTTGATTCTGAGAAGTTGGACACCCTACACGAGCAGTCCTTTTGTTGGTTTGTGGTCTTTGGAGCCCACTGGTGGGCTTGAGTAGACACCCACCAGTAAACCAGAAGCTCCCGAGGTGCCTTTTCAGCTCCCAGCAGCACCGACGCTGCACCTCTTGCAACCAGCTCACCAGATCTGCTCAGTTTTGCAAGCCTTTTCTTCCTTCCTTCCTTTCTTTCTTTCTTTTTTTTTTTTGTAATACTATTATTCAATTAGTACAACTTTTGTTTAATTATATATGCACTGTCTGACAGGGAAAGTGGATGTAGAATAATACTATCACTTACTGATACTCCAAATTGTAGATTCAGGAGAGAATTATTTAAATTCCCTGGCATTTGACCTTCAAATATAAGGAAGTATTTGTTGGTGAAGGAAGTTAGTAAGCTTAGGTCACAATCAACCACACAAGAAATGCTTGACCAGATTATTTATGGTGATGGTATTTGGACATAGAATCTTGTTTTTGCTTATAAACTGTACTGGGGGGTTCAGGAAAATATAGCCATTCATCTGCATGGTGTGGTAGGGGGAGCAGTAATTGAAATTTCTGGGGCTCAGAATTGAGGAGTTTCCAGAGACACTGTTTAAGGAGAGAATGTGACATGACTGCTGTTAATATCAGTTTCATTTCTGTAGATCCCAAAACATGAAGAGGGACTCAAGATTATAGTGGCTCTGATAGTTAAATCTTTATGAAATTCTCACAATCTTTTTTTTTTTTTTATCTTTTCACATTTATAGAGAGAAATTATCTTTTTGTCTTCGGTGCATAGTTATTTCTATTTTACTTTTTGACAGATAGAGAGAGAGACAGAGACAGAGACAGTCAGAGAACCAAACTGTGGGAACTCCGCAGTTCAGCACGTGGGTCCTGCCTGGGCCGGAGCCGGGATTCGATCCTCGGTCCTCGTGGCCTCAAAGCGAGCGCTCAACCCGCTGAGCCGTCCCGGCTTTCCCCTCACAATCTTTTTTTAATATACTAGGGCTTCCCAGAAAAAAATCCAGCCAGTGTTATATAACACGAATGGTTACATGGCTGCATATTTTCCAGACAGCCCTCATATACTTCTGCTTAATGACCTTAGTTAAGAGAAAAAGGATCTAATTTTTTCTTCAGTGTTTAATAAATGGTTCATCAGTTTCAGAGATGCATATAAACTAACTTCTATCTCTCTAGCTAGCACAACACTATTTGATATTCTTGGCCATTTGGTAACTACCTAAAGCCCTTCTAGGTTTTGTATAAAATAAGTAAAAAAAAGAAAATGCATTATAAAATAAAGGCTTCACCTCTCTGCAGAAGAAGATAAAATAGATTTTTAAAACTCCATGAAAATGCAATAAGCTCAATTTATGCTAACTATTAGAGTCTCTAGATTCTGACCTCAAACCCACGGATTTTTAATTTACATCCTATTCTAATAATCAGCATTGTGTAGTAGAAAGCACAGGGTCCATCAACCTGACTTTGAATCCTAGCTGTGGCACTTAATTATCTTCAGCAACCTAACAACTGTGATCTTGGGTTCCCACATTAATTAAATAGAGATAATAATACCTATTTGCAGTGTCATAAGGATTAAATTAATTGAAGTAATGCATATTCAGGATTTGGCACTTGGAAGGTACTCAAGAAATGTAGCTTCAATTTCTTTTCATTACACCTTTTTTTTTTTAAGTTCAACAAAATTACAGGTTACGAGTTGAAATGAGAAAGAGATAGAGTTGAAAGTTAAGTTTGCATTAGTAAGACTATAAATCATGAACTCTAGGACTTCAAAACCATATTAATCGTGGACTGTGGAAAGTGCGGCCAAATGAATTCATAGGCTGCACAAGCCTTGGGGAAAGGATCATCCTGTTTGAATGGCCTGTTATATAGTCACTCATTTTATTGTTTAAAGTTATACAATTATGGAGCTGGAAGAGTCCTTAGAGACAATTCTAGTTCAGGTCCCTTGGTTTTAAAAATGAGCAGTTTAAGGCCCCTCGATGTATAAAATGGGTTCCTGAGTCATAGTGCATTACTTATAACAGAATACTAATGACCCAGGTCTTCAAGAAAAGTGTAAGTTATATTATTCCTTAAAAACAAAGAAAGAAAGATCGGAAAGTGCTTGAGTTCAGAATTTCTCATGTGAACTACTCATAAAGACCTTATTCTCTCCCATCCATCCATGCGATACCATCGTACAGGGGAGGCAGTGGAAATGGGGATACAAGGTCTCAGACAGAGCTTAGAATACCCTGGGAAAATCAACAAAGAATTAAAAAATAATTAATAAAAATTGTGAAATTCATGATCTGATGCTTAAAGCAGTAAATTCGCAGCTCTCCAGAAACTTAACCACCTAGAATTGCTCAGTTTCTAAGAGCTGAGGTTTTTATTTTAAGCCAGATAACACAGTGTACCCCAAATTTCCAAGAATATGGATAGTCATTTATGGTGACACTGAAACATAGGCTATTTCTCCTAGATTATGAGTTTTGTGAAATTGGCGAAAGCTTGTTTAACGTTACGTTCCTAGCTCAATGCTTGGCACAGAATAAGTGCTCCTGTGGATGGCTGACTGACTATTTAATGAATCCCTAATATTAGCTTTAGTATCGGACAAGAATGCCAGATAGTACTGTGTCCTTCATCTTCATCATAGGATGCAAAAAGTATCATGAATGCTCAGCCGGCTGACGTGCAGTGGGAGGTGGCATGGTATATTGACAGCATACGGAAGCATCTTGCCCCACTAGTAGCTGAGTGACTGCGGTCAAATGCCATACTCTCTCTGCGGCTTAGTCTTCTTGCTTGTGAAATCAAGATAATTCTTTCTGCAAAGTGTTGTGAAGAGCAAGTGAAGTCAGAGCAAAACATCTAGCATGGCTTTAGGGACCTTGTAGGCACTTAGTAATTATGTGAGATCCCTCACAGGCAGTTCATGATGGCTTTGATTGTGGCCCAAGTCAAATTCATAGTTTTTTTTTTTCTTTTTTATAGTTCATCAGCTATTGTTAGTGTTAGTTTATTTTATGTGTGGCCCAAGACAATTCTTCTTCCAATGGGGCCCAGGGAAGCCAAAAGGTTGAGTACCCCTGAATTTTTTCATAGAACAGGGCTTTTCCTGCATCTCTGTTGGAATAATAGCTTTGTGTGGGTCCATAGTAAGGTTTTCTTTCCTGTTTCTTTCTATAGATGTTTTATTTAGACTAAATTGAATCTAAGTCTTAGAATATTGTGACTTTAAAAATGATTTAACTTACATAGCTTTATCGGACTATTGGTGATTTCATATATAACGGCTCTGAGATAACAAGACAAAAGCAACACTTTGCCTGGAACCGGGAGACCTGCATTCCCATTCTGGTTCTGCCTCTAATTAGCTTTGTGATCACCGAACCTCTTTGCTCCATTTCTCTCTGATAACCAGGGGTGGCATCGCATAGTGAAAAGACCATGGGCTTTCGAGTTCAGATTTTGGATGTGCTGCTAATATGCTGCATGATATAGGCAGGCTCTTCCTTTGGCTGCCTCCTGAGAACAACACTATCTGTGCTGTAGGTCAAACTTGTCTAACCGCTACCCGCCGGCCTCATGCAACCCAGGACGACTTTGAATGTGGCCCAACACAAATTCCTAAACTTCTTTAAAACATTGAGATGATTTTTGCGATTATTTTTTAACTCACCAGCTATCATCAGTGTTAGTGCATTTTATGTGTGGCCCAAGACAGTTCTGCTTCTTCCACTGTGACCCAGGGAAACCCAAAGTTTAGACACCCCTGTGCTGGACCTAAGCCTTGTGGGTGTGGCAGGGTCCACTTAGATTTTATTCACTGCTAAATTCCTGGGGACCGGCACAATACCCACCATGTAGTGCTTAATAAATCTTTAGGAATGTGTCAGTAACTAACTACATAATAATTGTTATTATTGCAATAAACTCAGAAGAGTAGAATTTTAGGGGTAATTTGTTAAAAGCCTTTGTGATTTAAAGTGTTCTGTGACATTAAATATCTAGGTGTTTTCCAAGGAAAACCCAGATGTATCTTGTAACTAAGACCCTGCCCGCTTTCTTCTTACATCATTTTTCATGTTAATGAAGACAAGTGTGAAGAGAAGAGGGCAAATACTTGTAGCGAGCATCATTTAGCATCAAGCAGTCCTTTGCCACCACTCTTCATCCAAAGCCTAGAATAACATTACCTGAACCATCCAGAAGTTTGGGCAAAGAATCATCTAGAGTCAGACACAGAAGGACCGGATGACGAAGATGAGCATTCCTAAGAGATTAGATTATGGCCGGTACATTTCCTCATACTTGAGACCTCCAGCCATTTGGCTTGCTCTTCCCACAAGGGCAAGCTATTTTCTATCACACAGCTAACTCACACAAGTTCTAAACTGCACTTCGTTCATTCAGAAGTGGAGTTCGTTCTTTCACTTGCTCACGCATTCAACAATATTTATTGAAATACTATTATCCAAAGCTCTGGTTCGGCCCTGAGATATCATGAAGAACTCCAGTTCTAAGAGAGGCATATCTTAGGACAAGCTTGTCCAACCCATGGCCCATGGCTGCGTGCGGCCCAGGACGGCTTTGAATGTGGCCCAACACAAATTCATAAACTTCCTTGAAACATTATGAGATTGTTTTGCAATTTTTTTCCCTTTGCTCATCAGCTATCATTAGTGTTAGAGTATTTTATGTGTGGCCCAAGACCATTCTTCCAATGTGGCCCAGGAAAGCCAAAAGGTTGGACACCCCTATTTTATAGGATAAGCTCCCTCCCTGTACTTTGTTTCCCTGTAGAACAACTGCTAATGTGCATCAGCTTCTAGCTTCTTCTGGGTCTTCTCTTTGAGGCTTGCTTACTTGCACAGAGGAAGGTGGTTTTCTGGTCTGCTCTTGTTCATAATGTGGGCTCCACAGAGCAAGTTCTGTCTCCTGGGAGGAGGTCTACAGTTTCTTTGTGGTGGGAGGCAGGAGAGGCGAGCCTGCATCCCTAAGTCACATTTTCCAATATGTTAGCTTTTATCAATAAAAACTTCACATTTTCATCTGATTTCTGTATCTGTTGTGTCTATCGCTCACCAAGTTTCTCACTCACTAGGGAAGGGGACCATTTGTTACTTTGACCTTGGGGGACCTTGTAGCTGTGGTGGTCTAGCCCACAGGCTAGTGGCTTACCCAGACGCAGTTGTTTGTGCTCTTTAGGCTTAGCAAGTGCAGAATGCACTGACCTTGCGAGGCTTCGTGAGTGGGCTGAGGCACTGACACATGGGGTTTTGTGGGTTCGGCTTGGACTGGTATTGCCGGTGAGGCTGAGGAAGGGGTGGCTCTTTTTTTTTGTCATTGGGGGTGGAATAGCATTTGCTGCTTGTACTGTGTTTTAGCCAAAGCTGCAGGCCAGGCCTTCAAACTGCAAAAGTGACAGAAGCTCAAGAGTGCTATTGTGTGAGGTTCTTCCTGTAAATTGTGAGAATGAGGTCAAGGTAGGAAGCTAATTTTAGTCCAGGCCAAAGGAAGCCCTGGAGGGACTAATCTTATGTAATTTTGTAGTTTATCTAAGATCTTAATAGACCACCCATCACAGGACCCACCTCAAGCGACTCATTCTGAGCTGACCAAGAAGTGCCCTTCCTGCAGATGGGCAGGTCTCCCAGCCAGGCCCTGGAGAGCATCGTGCTCCGTGCTGTCCAGGGGTCTGAGAATCACTCTACTCGTCTAACCGAGGTTCCTTCACACTGGAGCGTGACTGATGTTTGCTTTGCATTTGTTGATTGGATGCTAGAAATGTGGCTTTAGAGAAGAGTGGTCAATCTTTCTTCCTTCTTTCCCTCCCTCCCTCTCTCCTTCCCTCCCTCCTTGCTTCCTTTTTTTTTTTGAGAGAAGGTAAGACAGAGAAGGGGGCAGGGCCCACAGCAGCCTCCACAGTTGTGCATCATTAGTTGTGACATGGTTTCATTCCACACAGGTGGATGTGGGGCCATGTGGGCTGGAAACTGAACTGGGAGCCTCCAGCATGGGAGGTGAGAACCACCTCCACTGCCATCCCAGCAGTTACCAGTTGCACCATAGTTCAGCATATGGGTTTGTGTGGACTGGGCTGGGAATTGAACCCCAGACGCTGTGATTGTGAGGCACGTGCTCAACCGCTGAGCTATCCAGCCATCCCTCAATTTTCTTTTTCTTTTTTTTAACATTTTTATTTTATTGTTTTTTTTTTAAAGATTTATTTTATTGATTTTTGACAGAGAGATACAGAGACAGAGAGAAGGGGGAGGGCCCAGAGCAATCTCCACAGTCGACAGCATTAGTTTTCCATATAGTTTCACTCCACAGGTGGGTGCAGGGCTGCGCAGGGCAGGAACTGGGCCAGGAGCCTCCCACATATGTCCCAGCAAGAACTGAACTGGGGGCACACCCCAGTTCAGCATGTGGGTCCGGATGGGCTGGGGCCAGGATTCGATCCTCAGTCCCCGGGGCCTCAAAGTGAGCGCTCAACCCGCTGAGCCATCCCAGCTTTCCCTATTTTATTGTTTTTGACAGACAGAGAGAGAAGGGGAAGGGCCCAGAGCAGTCTCCATAGTTGTACGTCATCAGTTTTCAACATGGTTTTGTTCCACACAGGTGGGACCGTGCAGGGCGGGAACTAGGCTGGGAGCCTTCTGCGTTAGAAGCGCACCCCAGTTCTGCATATGGGTCCACACGGGCTGGGGCCCAGATTGATTCTTGGTCCTGGGGCTGTAAGGTGAGTGCTTAACCTGCTGAGCCATCCCGGCTTCCCCTCAATTTTCTTAAGCAAATAAAAAAAGAACACAGGTGTCCTTACCTTAAGAGGTATATGTTACATTCTGGGGTTTAGACAGACAAAGGAGTCAGTGAAATTATTGCAAATCCTTAAACATTAAGAAGAGGGTTACAATGACCTGTGACTGCAATGTTCTGATTCTAGAGATCAGGTTTATTTAAGAAACAATCAAGGAGAAATGGTAGTGGTTTGAAAAGTATGCTTTGGTCTTTTCAGAAAAGGGGTAGTGGTGGATTAAAAAGGCAGCTAGAACAAGGGCTGACACATGTGATGAGTGAAAAGGGAAAAATGAGCTTGTAAGCTAGGATAGACAGAGGTTAAAAGGAGATTCATTGTAAACAGTACTAATTAGAAAGTGTAATGGGCCTATAGGAATAGAGGAGTATGACAAGATCTGAAAGGTCTTCGTGAGGATCCAGAGAATATCGCCAACTGCCCCTTTAAAGATTTAGCCACAGTTTGAAGTAGCAACAGCTGGAAAATTAATTTGCATAGCTCAGGGCTGAGTATGGTTTTGCATTTTGTACACTGACGGCATAAAGATATTTGCTCATAGAGGCCAAAATGCAACTGACTTCCTACTCATGTGGAAGCTGGCCAGGGCTTATACGAGTCCTGTTGGGGGAGTACCTTCTTCTGATATGTGTAAACAATCTCCTGTCCCCCTGGGCTTGTGGCAGTGGCCCTGGGAGAGCAATACCAAGTGGTTACAGAAAATTTGCCTCTGAGCGGGAAAGCCCTGAGATATCATCATATGATAGTGAAGATTATTGAGTCAAGGTGATAAAGTGACTGTGATTGGGCAAGCAGGTGTCTACTCACCTGAGCCCTACAGACTTGTGCCCAGGCTCTTGGGGTTCAGAAGGAAGGCTTGGGAAAGCTAAGGAACATTCTAGGAGGCCAGCCCGGAAATGGCTAGATGTGGCCCACTGGGAATAACCGGGAGGGGAACATCTGTCTCAGTACCCTAGCTGTTCATTCCTGTCCAACAGTGATAGCCCTAAAGTGGAAGAGAATGGAAGAGAGAGCCCCTGAGTCCTCAAAATAAAATGGGATCAGCAGAGAAAAACCAAATATGAAGGATAAGTTCTACTTCTGGCAAAAAAAGAAAAAATTAAGTAAAAAAAAAGAAAAGATGGGCATGCTGGGTTGGCTCAGCAGGTTGAGTGCTCAACTTGCAGCCCCGGGGTCCAAGGATCGTGTCCTGGCCCCAGCCCTTTCGGACCCATATGCTGAACTGGGTGTGCCCCTCGTTTGGTTCTCGCCAGGAAGAGCTTCCCATATGTAGGAGGCCCCTGGTTTAGCTCCTGCCTTGGGCATGCTTCCTATATAGGAGGCCCCAGGCCCAGTTTCTGCCCTGTGAAGATCTATGCCCACCTGTGGAATGAAACTATATCAAAAACTAATCATGTACAACTATGGAGACTACTCTGGGTCCTCCCCCTTCTCTCTGTCTCTCTCTTTCTGTCAAAAACAATGAAAAAGAAAAGAAAAGAAAAGATGCTGAGGACCTGATCATGCAATGTTAGAGCCTCCAGATGCCCCTGCAGAGGCCGAGGTCCTCACAGGCCTCCTGGGACTGGGACTTCAGAAACAACGGGAACAGCTCTGGAATCTACTGAAGTTGAGTGGAAGAAATGCAGGGACTAAGAGACAGTCGTCCTGAGGAAGCATTTCTCATAGCACAGAGCAATTACACAGTGAAGGCAGTTGCAGCAGATGCTATGGCCCGGAACATGGACTCAGAGAAGAACCGGAAGCTCAGAAGTTTTGAACACTGAGGTTGGGAAAGAGGGTCACACAATGAGAGCCTGGGGGCCATTAGAAATTTCTAAATTTTGAAAGAAAGCAGACCTCAGTGCCACTCTCAGAGAAGGCACTACGCATTTTCTCTGCAGTATGCAAATGAATAGGGCCAAATCAAGCTGCTTGCAGATCGCTCTGTGTTGAGGTTTTCGTTGTGGTAAAATACAGCCACCCCTCACTTAACGATCCACCTCTAGTATTACTGGCCTCTTGGCGAAAGTTGGTGCTTTTTGTTACCCCTGATCTCTCAGGTGTACTGGATGTCTGTCATTGTCTTTGGAAGCAGCGGAACAGGTGTGGATTATGGCAAGTACTGGGTTCCGGAACGATTTCTGCTGCTCAAGCCCTGGGGATTGGCTTCTGTTTTCAATTCCATGCCTGTGGGGCCAGTGACGTGCAACTCTGGGCTTTTTAAAAGTCAGGACATACAAAGACTTGGCGACAAAGCCGAATCAACATAGTTCCTCGAAGCAACACTACTTTCTCTGTTATAGCTCGAAGCTGCTAAAAACCAAACAACAGGAGCAACAGCAAAACCCCCACAGCACAACCCAGGCACCCAAAACTCCTGTAGGTGAGCGGGAGCAGAATAAGAAACCTCGGAGGATGAATGGGGCTTTGGTGTTGGATTTGTATGGGTACCTCTGCTGTCCCACTTCCGAATCCTCTGTCTGACCTCGGATTCCAGCTATAGGTGCAGTGGCCAGTCCCACACGGGCTTCTGTGAGTGTCACGTGTGCCCCTAGGGCACACCGCAAAGGTTCCTCAGCAGGCTGGGGGTCTTGAGCACCAGTGTTCAATAGCTACACTCACTCTGGAATGTGTCTTTCCTTGTAGCTTCCCCCCTCCTTCACCATTTGCACCCCCTCTGCTCCCTACCCCCTCCTTCTTGGGATCCCTTCCCGGACTAAAGACCCTGCATGCAAGCTTTTGTCTCAAACTCTGCTTTCTGTGAAACTCACACCAAGACAGACTGTGTGTGTGTATAAAGGCAAGATAATTTGAGTCCGGAATCTGATTCCTTCGGAATTGAACATTTTTGGACTTAAACTTGCAAGGAGATTCAATTTTGGCCATAATGCTTGTAAGTAAGATACTTACATATTTTCTTTAGCACTGTGTTAACGTGGTGGTTGGGGTGTACACAGTCCTGAAACAATTTAGGTATTCCCTACTTATTTTACATGGAACATACATCTGTTGACTGCTTTCTGTTTCACTCAAGTAGTAGCGGATACCACAAGTGTAAGTTTAAGAATTACATGGTCTTTGTCCTTGAGAAACCTAGCAGGAAGGAAATGACATATTGGTATTTGGCAGGCAAAGATGGACGTTTGGTTTGAAGAAAAACTTCTGTGCTGATGTTTGTAGCTGCTGTAGTCCCTAGGCCATACTCACTGTGCAGAGACTGGAGCATTCCCCAGTCAGCATGGAAGGAACCAATTACTCACACACTGGTTTCAAACCTGTCTTGTAAGCAGTAACACCTCAATGATGGGTTTTCTTTCCTTTTTAAATAACCACATTTTGTGGTATGTTTTTCAAATCTCCAAATACTGTGATTTTGTGGGTCCCATGTGCATTCTTAAAATAGGATTGTGGCATGAATGATGGAGATTTCTCAGGCGGGAGGGGCAGGGCTGTGTGTAGACTCTGTCACCCTTGCTTGGCATTCCCTGACCCACTTGTTTGTAAAGTGTGGCCATCAGCAGTCTTCGGGAAATCTGATTGGCAGCATGAAGAAGGCAGTGAAAGGCCTGCACGCTGAGTTGTCCCTTCTTTTTCATGAATGACTGTGGATGAAGTCACAAGGCCAGTTGGGGAAGGAGCAGACGGGGGCCCACGTGTGTCTTTCCTGTGGTCAGGGATGAGATGGAAGCATGAATTCCATCCTGGAAAGGAAGCGCAGGGCAGCCTGCTCTTGACACATGCTTGCTCTCCCAACACGTCTTTGGCACCCTCGGCAGCGCTTGGCTTTCTTTCCCTGAGCATTCTTCTTCAACTCGAAATTCAGGCTTAGTGCCCTAAGCCGCGGGCAGGCCTGTGGCTGCTCCAGGAGGCGAGCGTGACTCAGCCTTGACTCACGCGGCCAGCTCTGGTTTCCTTACAGTCAGCTAAGCGAATGAATGACAGTCAAGAGCACAAGGAGGATAGTGATTTGTGTTTAGTGTCACTGCTGTTTCTCTGGATTGTCATCTATATATTCTGAAGAAAACTGTGTTAGTGCGAGAACTTTGAGCTCTTGTTCATAATCTAAGAATCAGACCTGGAATCTGATCCACCTTTTTGATTCTAATCTGATCCTATTCTAGGTGTAAGCCCATGTACAACTGACTCACACATCAAATGCAGAATTTTCACCTTACCAAACGCAGGTTCCTCAAATTTAAGTCAGAGGTTTTCCAGGACTATTCATTGTGTTGTCACATTAAGTTGCATTAAGGCATTAGTGGATTATTCAAATTATTTTCAGGTTAATTTTCCAAGCTACTTTTTTTTATTATGGGTATACTTTTAGGATATTTTATCTAGCAATTCACATTATAAAATTATTCTTGAAATCTAAGAACTTTATATCCTTCATTATTTTTCCCCCAAATCATAGAGGCATAAATGTGCCCACGTTTCTCACATGTTAAAAAATAAAGCCCTGCTTCACCTGTGCCCCTCCGTCTGGTTAACAGCATCTAGATCTCAGCCCTTTCCTCCGTCCCAATCTCTCCACTTCTCTCGTTGCTGCAGTTCAGAGCCTATGTCTTGTTTCACACGGTCTTCGTCCTGCTTTTGGGTCTATACTCTTGAGTGGAGTGATTTTGTTTTTTCTGAAAACATTTGTGTTTTGATATTTCTTGAGTGAAACATTTCAACATCCTCAGGATAAAATCTGAACTATTTTAAGTTAAAGCCCTGCCCCTGCATTATTGGCTTCCTCACTTGTCCCTTCGATTAGACCATGACCTCGATAGGCCAGGCTGTCTTGCTTCTCTTTGTCACTGTGTCTGCTACTCCTTCTACCAGGAGCCCCGTTCCCTTTGGATTTGGTGGTTAACTTCCATGTGTCTTCGGAGTTCAACACAGGTGATGGATCCCTTGGTTGATAGCCACTCGATTTTAGATACCTCTCCCGTGTGCTCCCTGGCACCCCGTCTTTGTCATGGTACTTACCTTCCCCAACTGTCCCCAGTCCCTCCACAGCTGGTCCATGAACTCCTTCAGGACACAGATGGATTCTTACTCACTTTTGTAACTGCAGTGAGTGAGTGAATGGATGACGTGTTTGTCCTCATTATTCTGATGTGGACACTTATTCCTAATTTCAATGACTGAGGACCAACTTGGTGCATTTGTCACTCCCTTGCTTCTTCTTTGTCTGCATCCATTGACTATTTTGCTGCCCTTGACATTGCAGGATGGTGTGAACCATGATCTCTTCACTGTGGATGCTGCAGCTCCCCTGTAATCCCATAGAGTTCGATGTCTACCTCTCCTATAAACCTTACCACGCTGCGCTTTGGTTATGGACTTGGAGTGGAAACTCTGTTTTTCTAGTTTATTTATTTATTTATTTTGACAGAGAGAGAGAGAGAGAGAGAGAGAGAGAGAGAGAGAGAGAGAGAGAGAGAGATACAGAGACAGAGAGAGAACTGAACTGGGGGAACTCCCCAGTTCAGCATATGGGTCCACACGGGCCGGGGCCGGGATTCGATCCTGGGTCCCCGGGGCTGCAAAGTGAGCGCTTAACCCACTGAGCCATCCCAGCTTCCCCATTAGCTCAGTGTTTGACTTGAAGGGAAATAAATTAAGTTTGCCTTAATTGCTCTAAAATGAAGGAATGAATTGGAAGCAATTGCTTTGCCCCGGAGAACACTGAGAAACTGGAAATGTGACGCTGTTATTACCCAAAGAGAAAACCTTAGGGATTTGTCTTGCAAGGAGGATCCTACCACAGTTCTCATTGACTAATTTGCTGGCGCAGATGTTTTTTTGCCAACTGTAATCTGGACTCATCTGTTAACTTAATCTTTAAGAGATGAATCCTATTTTATGGGGACAAGTGATAGAGGAAATTTAGAGGCCATTTATTACTAGTGTGTTGGGTTCTGAGACAACCGAAGTGCCCTGGGAAGGTTTTGCCCTCCTGCGTTCTGTTCAGAACTATAGGTATCTGTGTAGTTAGTTTGTTTTCTTAGGAGTTTCTTTCCTGCAGCATTTCCCTTTTCATTGGTCTTGGTGCACAGCTACGTTTTGTTCAGCACGTGTTTTTTTTCTCCTTATAAAATTCCCCAAAGAGTAGGTATTCAGTCTGTGCAGAGACTGAATCCTACAAAGAGTAGGTATTCAGTCTGAAATTTTCTGAACGTGATAATTCGGAAATGCTAAATGCAGCATAGAATGAACATTTAAGTGGTGACATTTTCATTACAACTTGTTTTGGGGGCATAGGTTTTCTTTCCAGAGACCTTTTTTGATATATAAGATGGGTATAGTTGTTTAAAGAGCTATTGATTTTTGACTTTTTGGTCTGAACTATGGTTTTCTTAGGACTTATTTCTCTTGGGGACATGTCTTTGCCCCAAATAATTAGAAATTCTTAAGTAATTGCTACTATGATTTAGTAGTAATGGCTTAGAAAAATAATTCCACACAGAAGAGATACACATAGAACCCGGTTAGTTTTGTTTGTGTTTATTTTTCTTTATGGGGAGGGAAAGTATGGCAAAATATTCTGCTCTGTTCTAAGGGTTTTGGTTCAGATCCACATGTTTCATGATTATTTCTTAGTATCTAAAGAATTTATGATTCTAAACTGAGTATTGTTATGTCTGTTTCTTGTCCTAAAAATGACATCGAGGAGTTTTGCAATCTTTATAGCCAGCCATTTCAGACGATAACTTCAGAGAGTTTATTCCTACTAGTTTTTAAGGATATTAATATTTTAAAAATGAAATAAACCATAGAGTTTCTATCATCCCAAGATGAGCATATAAAACCCTTTGAAAAAACTTTTGAGTAAATCCAAGTTTTTCTTTCTTCAGAATTAAGAAATAGAGCTTCCTGAATGTGGCCATGATGATCATGTCAAAAACTGTTCTGTACTTGCTGTTCTGACCAGCCAGCCCTGAGACCAGTGGTAGTCCTCCCCTTTTAATTTAATCACTGCTATGAGCCAAGCTTCCGCCATGGGCCAAAGAAGAAAATGGAACACATATGCTCCTCTTACCTATGACTGCAGGAACGTTGCTCTCATATCTACAGACAGTATGCTTTATTTTTTCCTCGTTTTTCAAGTACTAGATTCAGATTTTGTGTTTCAATTAAAATGTAAAGCATTTGCAAATGCAATTGCATGAAATGGGTAGATGAGCCTTAATTCTCCCCCCGACTTCTCTTACTAATCCCCAAGTTTGTAAATGAGCTAATTAGTATGAATTGATTTGGAGGACATTTGTATCCGGAATTTGAAATGAACAGCATTTAAAGAGCTATGGGTTCAAGATACCCTTTACCAATGAAGGTAGAGGGATCCTGAGTGGTTTCTGGACAAAGATGATCTTTCATAGTGAAAAAACCACCACCACACCATTAACAAAATGAAAACCTCTTAAAACTCTCTCAAATTTGAGTATTATAAACAAATAAAATACAGGAGAATGAATAAAATACTCCCTTCCCCCTTTCTTCTGGGAAAAGAACGATTGACACTATTTTCATGGAAGCCTCAGAATATTGAGGTTTTTAATATATTCACACCCTTTTCAGTATTTTGGTATATTTTCTTCTCCATGGGCATTTTCTGTTAATTGTGAGGATGTGGGGATGCGAGGATTGGGAGTATGTGTTAGTTTCCTGTTGCTACTGTCATGCATTATTAATACTACAGAATTAGTGGCTTCAGACAACCCGGATTTATTCTCTTATAGTTCTGGAGGCCTGAAGTCCAAAATCATTTTTATGGGGCTGAAGATGGGACATCTGCAGGGCTAGTTCCTCAGAGGGTCCGAGGGCAGAATCCATTCCTGGGTTTTGCAGCTTCTAGTGGCCGTGTGACCCCTCTCACCACCTTCAAAGCATGTCACTTCAGTCTCTGGCTCCCTCCTCCCTTCGCCTTCTGTTCTGTGGTCTGCTACCATTCTGCCTCCCTTTTATAAGGACACTTGTGATTGCGTTGAGGACCCACCTGGATAATCCAGGCTGACAATCACACCTGCAGAATCCCTTTTGCCATGAAGTCACATTCACAGGTTTCCAGGATTAGGGTGTCCTTGGGGACCATGACTGAACCCCGGCTCAGGGTCCCTTAGAAGGTCTCAGCAGAGTCCCTGAGCAGTTGAGCTGCCCCATGCATACTTCACAGCTGCAGTTTTGTTCCCTTCTGGCCACCTCAAGTCTCAGGTGCCCCGACATGGGCTTTTCCAGGTTCTGTTCATGCACACTTCTGTCCCTCCTCCTGTCCCCGGTGGAGGACTTCTGCCAGCACCAAAGCAGTCTCTTTAGCTGCCCCTTCTGCAGTGTCATAGGCCTTGAACTCCTGAAAAGTTACGTCTTTGTACCTTCTTTGGCACGGTTGTGGCATTCTAGTACTACAATTTGCATGCCTTTTGTTAGGTGAAGTTGTCATGAGCTCATAAAGTAATGGAAGGTACAGTAAAGAGACCAGTTGGCACAGGCCCCTGAAACACGCTATGGGCCCTGGCAGTGCCAGTACGGCGTGCCGTGCCAGCTCTCGTTGCCTGAGTTGGCATGACAGCTTGCTTGGGCTACACTGGGTGGCCGTGAGAAAAGTATTAAGCATGTAATGGATTTATGTATATTTAATACGGAACTATTTCTCAGATGAGTTACAAGGTGACAGTGTTTAATTTTCAAAAGTACAAATATGGACTAAAAGAGGAAGAGAGTTCAATTACTGAGGATTATTTTTTTTCCTTTACCAAGCCCCCTACCTCTGTGGTGTGGGACTAAGGCTTTCGTGGCATAATGTTAGTTGCTCAGATGTTAACTGTCACTGATAGTTATGAGGTTTCAAGTGGACCAGTTAAACTTTGTCTTAAGATCCACTGACAATCTAAAGTATTGTATGTAAGCATAGTCTATATCTTTTGAATAATGGAAATTATAATGGGACATTTCAGACATACACACAGAGACAATATGAACTTCCACGTATGCATCACTTGGATTGAATAGTTATCAAGGTTACCATGTGTGCTTCAACAATACACATTTTTTTCTGCCTAAATCAAGTTTGTCCAACTGGCAGCCCGTGGGCCTCATGCGGCCCAGGATGGCATTAATGCGGCCCAGCACAAATTCATAAACTTTTTTAGAACATGAGTTGTTGTTTTTTAGCGATTATTATTATTATTATTATTATTATTATTATTATTTTAGCTCACCAGAGATATCTGAAAATTTAAGACCATCATTTAATGGCTTTTTAGATGGGCACAATGCTACCTCTCCCTCCAAGGCCAGTTGATGGACATACTGTTCTTCACTGGCATCAAGGAAATGTTGATTCATAGCTGACTGTTCATTCTCCCGGGATTTTGTTTGTTTTTGCTTTTTGAATAGATCTTTCTCACTCATCAGTTAGTGGAGAAGAGTTTTGTGCCTATTACGTGTCCCAAAGTTTTGGTACTGTCTGGCCATGTTTAACACCTTTGTCGTGGGTGGTAACAGTGAACTTCTTCCTATGCATTTTATCTAGCTTTTCAACGGTGTCATGAATCTTAGCTGAATCAGTCCCTTAAATGCCAATGTTGCAGCCCTGTCCAGCAGAGCGTCTCTACATTCCCCTGTCCCTGAGTTACAGATCTTGAAGTCTTCACTCAGTACTTCGAAAAGAAAGCATGGCTGTTTCCTGTCTGGTTTAAATGTAAACTGAAGACATAACGACTTCTGCAATATGGAGATAAAACACCCATTATTAAAGAAAAGATTATCACTGATTCCCCCCTATTTTCTTCAAGCGATTTCAAGGAATTACTTCATAAGCAAGCCATCTTAACTGATGAAAATTAGTGTCGATTTCTTCCCTTACTGATATATTTTTTTAAAGCTTACCCTTATTATATATTACATATTTGTGTTTTGTGAGTTCTGTTTCTGGGATATTAATTCTGCTTTTCTTAATTTTCTGTCTTTTTGTTAGTGTACCACATGGTTTATTGTGGTTTTATAAGATGGTTTAAGTGTTAATAAACTGTTTTACATATCATAGAAATAAACATATGTTAATATTTATATGGTTACATGTATAACTAATAAAATATGTTTATAAATTGTTTTATAATATTAGAGGAAATATTTGCATAATGTATGCAAGGGCTGTTTGGAAATAAACCCAGCCATAAATGCCTCTATTTTTCATCTTACATGGCTTGATTCTTTCCAGACAGCCCTCATATATGCCCCTCTCTTTCTGCCTTTCCATTTATCTATATATCCATCCGTCCATTCTAAATCAGGTCTGTGAATTTAGAAAAGATATTTAACCTTCCCTTCTCTTGGTTTTTCATCTTTAACACTATGGGGTTGAAAAAGATAATTTCTTAGGCCTTTTGTACTTCAGGATGTCTGATTTACCTAGGGTCATATACAACTTCCCAATTTATATTAAGAGTTGGCTAGAAGGTAACTCTCAGCACTGATCTACTACATAAAAATTTCATTAAAATAGGTTCATTGGAGCCGCTTAATAGGATATGTCTAGATTTGATGTCTTATATTCCTTTCCTCTAGGGATGAAATTGCACATTTAAATTAATGAGCACTGTAATTCCATAGTGAGTTTGATTTAAGCAATAGCTATATTAAATTTTCTCAACAAGAATACATTACTGTTCAGTAAAATATAATATATTGTCATTTAAAGATAGATGTAAGTTTCAATTTTTGGACAAATATAGAGTATATTTTAAGTCAGTGTTTTGTTTTTACTTAAATATAAATTTTAGCCAATGAGTAGTGGCTGGTTATTTTTATGATTTATATATAACTCAAGTATAACTAGAAGATAACTTGAGTGATAAGCTGTATTCTGTTCATTAATATGGGTAATATATATATTTTTGATATATATATTTTTTATATGACACATGACTGGAAATAATCTTTTAAAATATTCCTTGAAATACTTTTTATTTTATGGCTTGTTTGCATGGAATAGTTTTGTTTTTTTTTTTCCTATCAAAATATCATATTTAATTCAGATACACTGAGAAATACTTCTGAAATGGGAGGTGCCAAAGTATTTCTTCAGTACCTTGTATCTTTAATCCTTAGCTTCTTCCTCCTTATTTACTGTTGTGTGGTTTGTAAGAAGGAAGGCTAGAATTTTTGAAACAATATATGCTCCCAGAGAGCTAAAAATTTCCCTGTGTCTCCTCAGATTTGCAAAAGGACCTTCTGAGTTCCCTAGTTCCATTTACCAGGTCTGCTGTTATTACAATCATTGCCACCTGCACCATGGCTTCTCTTTCTGCTTTGTTGGAATGATGGTGTTTGAGTTTTTCATCTTGCTCTATACTGTTTTACTATCAAGCCTAGTGTCCTCCTCTTTCTGTGCTGTATTTCCCATCCCTGCGTGTAGATGTTCCTCAAAGGTGATTTAATACTCTATATATACAGGAGTCTTTAACTCTCTTCAATTTAGCCAGTCTGTAAGCTCCATGAAAGCAGATAAACTTCCTGTGTTATTTGCCTCCCATGCCTTATGGTTGGCATAAGAAAGGCACTTCCAAAATATTAGTTGGTTAAATAATTGAATGCTGTTCCGTTATTACCTTTTTGAAGTCAATTTCTGGCTCTAGACATCCCAGCCCTAGTATGTATCCCGCCTTTGAACTTGGATTTCCTTCATTCCCGGTTGCCTGCTGGACAGTTCTTGGCTGTCTTCTGTAGCCCCAAACATAACACGCCTGACTCTCAATGCTTTCTTCAGGCTTATTATTTTTATTGTTGGCATCATTTTCCTCCAAGTCACTTGGATTTTAAAATAGCTAGTAATTTAAAAAATCTCTGGTGTCCTTTCACAACTTAGAGCTCAGCAATTCAGATCAGTAATCTGTGAGTTAGAAGAACACAGTGGACTCCTGGCAGTGACGTAGTTTCCTAATCATAACATTTCTATCACCTTGGAGCTGTTTTGAGGATTATATCAAAATATGCATGAAAGTGCTTGTGTGGTATGTGCATATGGTAAATGCTGAATAAATTGTGACTTCCAGTGAGTCATGAGAGAATTCTGTTAGTGTTTTTGAGCTGTCCCATTATTTCTGCCCTGCTTCTGCCCTGCCCTAGACGTGTTCTCATCTCTTGAGTGAAATACGGTAGTAGTGCCTTCGACTCTAGCCCAGGCTGGACTCTACCAGTAGGCAGATTTTACTCAAGTGTCCTTCTGTCAGGAAACTGATGACTTTCTATAGCTAATGTGAACAAGTCTGTACACTTCAGTCAGACATTTAAATTTTTGGACAATCTGTCACCACCAACATTTCTAGCCATATTTTGGACTCTTCTGCATGAATTTCCTATCACTCTCTTCACACTTTCCATCCTCAACTTGTCACTGTGCCTGACACTCTTCTCTCTTCTTTTCTTTTTGTCCAGTTTTCCTTAGCCATCATTTAAGGCCTCCAATTGGTGTTCTCCATGAAGTTTTCCTGAACACTTAGCCGTGACATTGTTCTCCCTACTGAATCCATGCATTTCATTCATTTACTTGCTGCCGGCTGACACAGTCACTCTTCTAGACACTTGGGTACACCCATGGACAAAAAAGACAGAGACTTCAGCCTGCCTGGAACTTAGGTTTGTGTTAGAGTTCACAGGGAATCATGTCTGGTGACATTTTGTGTAGTTTGCACTTATTTATTGAACTCCTGTATTACTCTTTTTCTATATGGAGTATAAATTTCTTCAGAGTTGGGTATGATTTGAAAGGTTTTAATATTCTTCTTTTATGTCTTATCTGATGTTTTACACAGAGGGGAAACTCAAATACTAGTTAATTTTGGACAGTCATTCATGGCTTGAGTTTTAAAATGATGGCTTCAAAATGGAAAGCATTACTTGAAATATTTTTGAAGTAAGAGAGTAATATATCTTTATGCTTTAGGTGCACGCTCCTTTTAAAGAAAGACCTGTAACTACACAGGCAGATTGTTTATACAAATAGAGGCTTTTTTTTTTTTTTTGGTAAAAAGTTGATTGTGGTTGAACACTGCTTTCATTACTCCAACCTATGGTACAGAGGACAGATCCTCTGATGTCATTTGAACTGACATGAAAGGCTTTTTCTTCCATCTAAGTCTTTTTGTGCACACCAGCCCCCCCTCCCTGCCCCAATGTGATATCTGAATCAATATTTGAAAAAATTAACTATTTTTAAATCGAAAGGTAGTGAAATCTTAATAGCTTTTGTTACTCTGGGAAATTATAGACATAATTGATGACTGTTGCTGCTCAGTTCTGCAACTTTCTCTGACTTTTGTAGACTGGATTAAATGCCCTCTTATTGCTCTAAACTTTCATACCCTGTGCTTCCTGTTCTGTGATTCTTCTCATAGTTGTAATTACCTGTATGGTATAACACCTGTCTTCCTCATTAGCACACATGAGTGTACAGTAAGTACCCAGAACATACTGGGTCTCAGTAAGTTTGACATTCAGTTCTAAGACATACTGTATTCCTCTAGCTGTTAGGGTCTGAGCGAGGTTCTGGGTTTACACTGGAGAATAACAGCCCTTGTCCTATTGGAGCTCACAGCTAACAATGTGCTAGATTTAATTCTTACGTAATGAGCAGTTATAGACTGCTGAACATTTCCAGATTTTTAAATAAGATTTATTTTATTGTTTGAGAGAGAGAGAGAGAGAGAGAGAGAGAGAGAGAGAGAGAGAGAGCGAGCTAGCTCAGACCTGTCTCCATAGTTGTGCATCATTAGTCGTGACGTGGTTTCATTCCACACAGGTACATTCCTACCTTTATACCTATGTTTAGGCTCTATCTCCCTGCTGGAATGCCTTCCATCAACTTTCAGTCCATTAAAATGAAAAACACTTCCCTTTTAGATTTTAAAGAAAGTCCCACCTGCAAGATTAGGTCCTTAGTTGCATGCTGGCCTCTATGCCTTGTGGTTATGTCTTGTGTACTGGTTTTGTTTCATTATTGAGACTATTTCTGGAGCAAAAGGCCCAAATCCTGTTTTTCTTGCTGTCTCCCACAGTGTTTAGTATGGTGCTTGGAGAATGACCATGCCTACTGAGCGAGCACTCAGAGGTTGGTTGAAGTAGCTTTAATTATAGGTTGTCCTCCATAATGGTACGTGGAAGCCTCATTTTGCTTTCCAAATGTTACGGTGGCTGGGGAGACGGCCTTCTCTGTTAAAGCAGGGCCACCTCCCTTTACTGTTGTGTGTGTAGTTACCGAGTGTTGTCCTGCACATTGTGAGCTCACTGAATCCTCACAGCAATGTTATGGCAGAGATAGAGCTCATTTAGTGACATTAGGACTCCCATAATTTGCCTGTCCATCAGATGGCTGGAGATGGGACCTGAAGCCAACTCCTGTGACTCCAGTGCACACAGGAGGGACCAGAGTAACCAGGATGCAAGCTCCAGAGGACAGGGCCCAGGGCTATTCATCGCACATCACTGTTGCAATATGAAATTGAGGTTCTCGGGTCAGCTGCCCTTTGAATCCTTCCCTGCATCACATGTGCACTTTAGATCTGTCCGGCTCTGCTGGCGCTATTGAGTTTGTCCTCTGCTAGAATTTTACTACCAGTTAGCTCTGCCCTGCCCTGCCCTCTTCCCTCTCCCCTCCCTTCCTCTCCACCCTTCTCCCCTTTCTTCTCTGTGTATATGTATATAAATACATATTTGTAGTTATGTATAAAACAATTCTGAAATCTTAAAAATTGCTAAATTTTTATTCAAAAAGCTAGTTGTGATAGTTATACACTTTTTGTTGGTGATTCCTTAACTCACTACTCTGCCAAGGTTGAGGGTGACAGTGTGTTGGTTGGTGGAGAACCCCATTGACAGCCTTGAGCTAGAATAGTCACATATGACTTGAAAAAGAGAGATCTGTACACACAGATTTCACGAAGGATAAAGCACTGACCGTGTTTGGGCTGTACCGTGGGAAGTTTATGAATACTTTCAAAGTCAAGTGCGTTTCTTCCCTTTTATCTCATGGATTGAGTTCTTGCTGCAGGATAGGAAAACATTTCTCTGGCTATATGATTATAATTTGTAGCGTTAACTTTTTTTTTTTATTGCTATTTCTATGAGTGTTTAGCAGTGCAATTTCATTTTGATACTCTTGTGTTTTTATTCACCCTGGGACCATTGAACTGGGTAGTTCACACCAAAGCTGACTACATCTTTCATATTAGCATTTAAGACTGTGGCCTCTGACATTTCTCTGGGGGAGGTAATGCTTGTGAAATTCATCTTAAACATTTTCTTTTTCTTTTTTTTTTTTCAGTTTGTACAATCAGATGCCAAAAGCATTAGAAATGATTAAAATATAAGAAAACATAAAAAGATGCATGGATTTTTGTAGACTGTGGACACTACAAAGAAACAGTTTTATGTGTGTGTTCTTGATGGATTATGATCTATTTATAATTTAAAAAATTACATGAGAAGAAATCACAGTAGGTTAGACTAGAGCTAGTAGAAACATGAGAGTGCTGTCTTCATTTAGCTCTGGAGAGAAGTAAACAAGGAATAGGCATATTGACTTACTTGATTCTAAGCATAATGCCATTGTACCAAGTGGTTTTGGTGATGTGACAAGTGTGGCTGAGGTTTCTCGGTTCTTCTAGAGATGAGTAGTTGAGAGTGTCCTTCACAAAGAAGTTTGCTAGAGACCCCTGGCCCCTGAGGGTGAATCGAGTTTGCAATGGCCTCCTAAGTACCTGGTATCAACTTAGGTACAGATACAGATTTCTAGTCCCTGCCCTGCTGGAGCCTATGGATATTTGGAGAAGATAAAACTTGAACAAAATAAGAAAAAAGTTAGAGCTAAGGTTTATGGTCTTAATATTAGTGAGGAGAGAGATTGGACAAGGAAGAGAATAATGGAGCTGAAACATCCAGAAAGACAGGCTGGGAAACTGGAGCTTAGGTGGGAGCACATCTTGGTACTTCTCTCTACAGTTTGTCTCAGGAGGCCCGCATCCTGAGTGCCTGTCCATTTTCAACACATGCCTTTAATGT
This sequence comes from Craseonycteris thonglongyai, assembly GCA_004027555.1. NCBI lineage: Eukaryota > Metazoa > Chordata > Mammalia > Chiroptera > Craseonycteridae > Craseonycteris > Craseonycteris thonglongyai. The sequence continues at coordinate 10,565 of PVKE010009170.1, read as the reverse complement.
TCTTGGGATTTTATTTTCCAAGACCCATTGGTGTATCCAGGGATAAGCCCGTTAAGTTCCTGGTGTAGAGTTGTTGGGGGACTATTTTCAGTGATATGAGTATTAAACATTAGTCACTGTCTGCCCTTGGTGTGGTATTTCCTTATGAACTTTTAAAATCAGAGGTTGCTGACCAAGAATTAGAAAACACAAAAGCAATAGTTTGATTATTTTTAATTGATGCATTCTCTTTTGAATACACGTTTGTCCTCGAGGTTATTTTTGTATGATAAGAATTTTTTGTGAAACACTTGCTTTTTAGAAAATGATAGTTTTAGGCAAGTGTTCAGTGTGTTCCACAGATTTCGCAAAGCTTTCAGTCTTCATAGGAAAATAATGAAAAAAAAAAAAATTGGTAGTTCATCTTTCTTTACACTCCCAAGTTGTTTAGTACCAGTTGGGCTGTTCTGCCTCATTACTGTGTCATGACATTTGAAACCTATTATCAGCAGTTACTATATATGTGTCTAATGCTGTTTGCAATAATTTTATAACATCTGTGTCTAGATGTGATTCAAGAACAGAGGAATCTATAGGACCTGTCCAATGGTCTATGCTAAATTTGTGGGTTAGACAGTTTAAACTCAGGCTGATATGAGGTTTTATTTTATTCCTTCCTTGATATTATGTCTCGGTTGGTTGACTGTAATAGAACCTGTTTCATTTTCAGTTGGCCAATCTGCTAACACTTAATTCTCACCCGACTGAAAATAGTGTCACTTTTCTTGCTGCAACAGCTATTTCTATGGTGGCCTCTAGTTCAAAGATTCTCATAATAGAACATTTTCTCTTCAGAGTATAATGGGGAAACCAAATGTACCTTTAAATAACTGGATTTGCATTTTATTTATTGAGAATTTGCTTTGAGAATTTAAAAACTAGTCTGTTTTCAGAGAGGCTAATATCACTGTTACAGCACGTTCAGAATCTGTTTTGCCCACAGTACTGTTCCTGGGAGGTACATACAGCTTTTTTATTCTGTTAGAAATTTCTCCCAGGGTGACCCACCTTAATAGTGAATTTTTCTCCTGTGTTGAACTCCTTTCTTTGTCTGCAAGTTACTTTTGTTAAGTTTATGTTTTACATATAGCTTACAGGAAACATAAAAGAAGTTAAAGAATGAATGAATGAATGAACAGTTATAAATGTTAATGTTAGTGGGTTTATAGGTAACTTTTATTTTCTGATTCATACTTCTTTGTATACGCTTAGTTCATATTCCTTTTGTAATCGGGAAAATCTGTCTAATACATCTAGCTGTAACTGATCATGCTGAATTATATATTATTTTTTTGTTTCTGTTGTGAAATAAAAGGAGGGAGAAGAGGAGAATCTGCTTTGCTTTTAGAACAATAAGCATTTGAGTAATGTAGTGGTGGCGGTGAATAAAGAATCAGAGATTCTACCTAAGTTTCCTATTACTCAAGCCCACTTTTAAAGATTTATTTTTATTGTTTTGACAGAGAAAGAGAGAGAGACAGAGAGAGAGATACAGAGACAGAGAGAAGGGGAAGGGCCCCGAACAGTCTTCATAGTTGTACATCATTGGTTTTTCCACATAGTTTCATTCCACAGGTGGGCTCGGGGCTGCACAGGGCAGGACCTGGGCTGGGGTCTCACCCAGTGAGAACCAAACTGGGGGCACTCCCCAGTTCAGCATATGGGTCCACACGGGCCGGGGCCAGGATTCGATCCTCGGTCTCCAGGATCAAGCCCACCTTTAAAAGCTCAAATGTTAAAATGGCAAACTTCAGATGGAAGAAAACCTTATATTGGTATTGTCTATGTTTAAATATATTGTGATTAAAGAAATAATAGTGAATTGCGTTTGACTCTTTTTTTGAAACAGGGTCAGTACTGTGATCTTCAGTTCATGTACTTCTGACTTTTCCCGTGCCACCAACTATCACCGCAGCAGTGCTAATCGGGGGCTTTTTATCATGTAGTTTAGGGAAAAAAAAATGGCGCATGGGATGTTGTGGAGATTGACTTACTGAATTATGAAGGTTGGTATGCAAGCTTCCTTCTTGCTCTGGACTGTACTTCCTCAGCTTTGGCAGATTGGGCTTCGTGGTTTTTGTTCCTATACATGTTTTAATAGTTGATGACCCAGGGAGGATGTTTATTTTTTGTGTCTGATTTTCTAATTGTATATGGAAAAATTTAGATTGGGTATTGAAGGCTTTGGAATTAGATAGGCCTGGATACAAATTCCACTGATACCACTTAATAGCTGCGGGAACTTGGGTATTCCATTTAATCTCTCCATGTTTGTTTCCTCATCCATAAAAGGAGGATAACTATGCTTTCATCGTGGAGTTGTGAGGATTACATGAAAGAATTCATGTAATGGGTTAGAAGAATGCCTGCACATTGTAATTGCTCAGTAAATGTTATCAGTAACAATAATTGTAATAATTGTGGGTTTTTTTGTTAATTTGGCCTTGATGAATGCCTACTAGCTCTTAGTTTTATTGTTCAAATAACCCTTGATTTGGAGTGTGAAGCTGATCAAACTTCAGATTTGGAAGAAAAGACCAAATCCGAATCCAAAAAGGTTTGGAAGAATGTACCAACGTTATGGTACATTCAGTGCATTTTTTTCACTGATTAATGTAAAGATTGACTCACCCTCCCATATAGAAGATATGACAATCAGAGAATGTCTATACCTGACCAAGGGGCGGGTATACATCAATTACATTATGATTTTTATAGGAATGTTTAGACTACCCGGAAGGGTTCTGTGAGGTTAAAACAATGTTCTATAACTGTACATGGTCTTGATAATTTGTTTAAAGCAGCGAGAAAGGTGAGATTGCATCATGACTTTTCAGGAAATTCTTCACATTTTAAATACAATTTTAATATAATTCTATACTTTATATTTTGATGGATGTGGAGTTTGCCACTAATGTGTACCAATTGGATTAAAATAGGTCTAACAGATTTTCAGCAGGAAGAGGTTTAATACTGGGAATTATACAGGAAGTGAATATTGGCTTCGAGGAAATCAAGAAGTGCTGGAATCACAGGAGGCTGCCACCTATGAGCTCAGCTACCTATAGCCCCAAAGTGGATGATGCCAAGACCTTCACCCAGAAGCGGTGCCAATGTCAGTCTATCATCTGTGCCCATGTCTACCTGCCATTGTTAGAGGAGACTGCAGCTTCTTTCCAGCCTTCTAAATTCACACGAGTCTCTTATCAACACAGCCTGCCCTGAGATCGTGCTGGCAAGGAATCTGGGAAATGTAGTTCGCATCTTCCAGCCACTGTGGGAAAGCTTGAAAGGAGGGTGTGGGGTTGCTAACTCTACTGGAAAGTTGTCACGGAGCTGGGAGAATCCAGGGTAGTTTTAAGAATGAAGCTCTTTTGCTTCTGGAGGTTTAACCCTAAATCATATTACTACATATGAACATCCATCCATGCTTCACATTGGATAGCATTTCATTATAAAAGTATAAAGGATTTTAAACAAAATGTTGCTTTGGAAATTATTTGGCTATAATAGCACATTTAATTTACAGTTGGTTATATTTTTCTACAGTTATTACATATACTTTTAGAATCAGAAGAGTTTTAGAATTGTTTTCAAATGTTCCACTGTTATGAATGCTGAATGGAACAATGGTCATTACATCCCATGGCATTTATGACATTTAAGTTAAACATTAACTTCAACTTAGAAATTTTCTTCTAATAGTTGTGAGACACTATACTTTTCATTTTTCAAGCTCCTGAACCGCGCGTTGGCCCCAGACATCATGTCCGTGTTTCCTAATGGCCTGGTGCTCTGGGACTTTCAAGGGCCAAGACAGGGAATACGGTATGGTGGTTAAGGGCAAAATTAAAGGAAAGAGTGCTGCGAGGTTAATATGGTAATATGTTCAAAGCAGCAAGAAAACTAAAGCTGCAAATAAAATCAAATTGCAAAGTTTCATATCTCAGCATCATTCTGAAAGCTGCATGGGCTTGGCCCAAGTGCTTAGTTCTCTAAGCTTCAGTGTCTTCATGAAATGGCTAAAATAATGATTTTCCTCTACTGTGAATATCTACTTGGGTAATCCGTCATAAAGTACGTGGTAAGCCCTCAGCACACACCCACTAAGATGTGAATTCTGGTTTATCTTGCCACTCACTGCATTTAATGGGCGTGTGCTATGGTCTGTGCTGTGTAGACCAAGAATGTGGGCCCTGTTTTGCTCTCGTTCTGCCCCAGAGATTGAAATGGACAGAATCCTGGGATAACAGATCTGGTGTGGGATTCTCTTTTTGGTTGGGGTGATAATTACAGCTTTCTTCTTTATGAATTACACTGGAAATCTGAATTCACAAAAGTGTTTTACAAATGTTAATTATAGAGAATGAAGACCAGCATTTTCTAACCATATATTTTCTTGGTTCCCGGAGAACTATATTGATGTTTTGACCTCAGGATGCTGGTTGAATGATGCAGTCAGGTCTTGAAGTTGTATGCGTGTGAAGAGAGGGTGTTGATACCAACATGGCCTGTTATTTGCTAATTGGAGCTCTGGGAAAAGAACAAAAGTACTGTTTAAGCTACGGAGGGGAAGGTTAATTTTAGGTAAGGAAGGAAACCACATAAATATTCTTTAAGAATATGAAAGCTTAGTATCTATGCAAAAATTAATAGTGCTTCTCTGTCACATCAGTAGAGTAAGAGAAATTATTTTTTAAAAAAGATTTATTGTTTGAGAGAAGGTGCATGCGTGTGTGTGTGTGTGAGTGAGAGAGAGAGAGAGAGAGAGAGAGAGAAAGAGGAGGGAGGGGCCCAGAATAGTCCCCATAGTTGTACATCATTAGTTGTGACATGGTTTCATTTCACACAGGTGGAAGTTGCACCCAGTGGGGTGGGAACTGAACTGGGGGCCTCCTGCATAGGAGGTGAGAAACTTACCTGCCATCCTGGTGGTTCCAGCTGCACTGCAGTTCAGCATATGGGTTTGCACAGGCTGGGGCCGGGATTCGATCCCCAGATCTTGCAACCACGGTTGCAAGGCAAGCGCTCAACCTGCTGAACTATCTTGGCATCCCTGAGAAATTATTTTTTAACTGCAGCAAAATTGATTTTGGCTTTAAATTAGGAAATTGTTAAAGTTGACTAAGTTAGGAATGGACTCAGATATTTGAGAGCATTTTGTCTAAATAGTGTTAACCACCAAATAAGCACCTGTTAGATTTGATTAGCTTGAAAGGCCTGCCCAGAGTAGAGGATAACATTGATAGGTTTATTTATTTGTTTGTTTGCTTATTGGTTTATTTAGAGAGAATGGGGCCTCTGGCTTGTCATGGGTATTTTCATAGATACCAGATTTTGTACAAATAAGAAACCATAAATGCATGTCTTACATGTTTGTTCAAGTGTGCCACATTTTTGGGTCATTCTGTCTGCCTTTCTTCTTCCCTTCTTTGTCCTTTCTTTTTTCCCCTCCCTTCCCTCCCCTCCCCTTCCCATTATTAAAAACAAACAGAAGACATTCATTAAGGGTCCTGAGCCAGGTTCTAAGTATTCGGACATGACCTTAGTCATCTGGACAAGACCTTCCAGGGGCAGAACTCACTTGGACAGGTGGTGTGTGCTGCTGGCCACTTCCATCAGTGAGAAAGGAGGCCCACAGAAGCCAAGTTCGTATATCTGATAAAAAGGAATGCCAATTTGGAACCCCCCAGGAGTGACATTTACAAAATAGAAAGTGCAAAAGGCAGGAAGTGAAACTGACACCATCGTCAGAGCAGGGGGAGAAATCCTGGAGGTAGTGGTGTCCTGAAGACCATGGAAAAGAACAGGGATCAGAGGACAGAATCGTATAGCTGTCAAGTGAGAAAGAAAAAGCCAGCCATCAGATGTGGCCACTGCGAGGTCCTTGGTGATTTTTGTTTCGTTTGGACAGTGTGGATGGCGTAGGGGTTGCTCGTGGAAGAGAACAAGGAAGTGAAGACTCCACTCTCACGTAGGACTGTTCACTCTGGCAACACGTCTGCTGGACATCATCCAATCACACCATAGATTTGTTTTATTCAGAGTAACATCACAGCATATAGCGGTAACATGGCATTCTTTTTTTTTTTTTTTTAGAATTTATTTTATTTATTTATTTTTGACAGAGAGAGAGGGAGGGACAGAGACAGAGAGAAGGGGGAGGGCCCAGAGCAGTCTCCATAGTTGTATGTCATTTTCCCATGTAGTTTCACTCCACAGGTGGATGTGGGGCTGTGCAGGGCAGGAACTGGGCCAGGGGCCTCCTACATGAGCCCTGGAAAGAATTGACCTGTGGCACAGCCCAGTTCAACATGTGGATCTGCGTAGGCTGGGATTCGATCCTTGTACCCCAGGGCTGTAAAGCGAGCAATCAACCCACCAAGCCATCTGGCATCCATGCATAGCCTTCTTTAACAAAGTCAGTACCTCAGCTCAATTTTTGAAATAAAGTATCTGGAGGAGGGAGGGGTGCCTTGTCTGATTTGCATAAAGGGTCCACGTGAGCAGTGTCTACTAAGTGCCCTGAGTGTAGACAACTCTACAAGTTCTTATTGGAACCATTTTTTTTTTTTCCTGATGGAGAGGAAAGACAAAGGTAACATATGACTGAAGTTCTAGGAAGACCATGCTATCTGCAGGTTCTGGTTGAAATACGTTAGCTGAGAGGGAGCCAAACACAGAGGCTAATAATGAGAGTATAAAAGTCTCCATCTGCAGGGTGATGCTGGAAAAGGAATGGAAAACAGAGGAGTAACTGAGACAGAGGCAATGGGTTGAGGACATCAGGTGGTGGCCTCAGTGACTTAGCAAGGGGATCAAGAATGGTTTCAAGGTCATAAGGGGATACATGGAAAATTATTATTTTCTGTGAAGAAAGGTGTTGCTTCTCAGGAACTGTAAATTTAGTTTTATCTGTTCTTAGTTGGAGATGGCTCAGTGGTTAAGATAGGAACCTCTGGTAGCTAGATGGAGTTTTTGAAGAAACTCCAAACAGAGGAATCAGTTTTGTTAGGTTTTAGTTGAAGCTATGAGATGGTGATGAAGATGCACAGGAAGAATCTTAGATGACTGCCTCCAATAGTCTTCAAATCACTTGGTGAGATTGGTATCGTTAGAGTTTTTATTTGAGATTCAGAAGGTCTGATCATTTGCCTGGCACCCCACAGCTTATATGATAGAGTTGGAGGTCAGACTAGGACCCTCTGCCCCAAAGCCCTTATCCTTGACCTGTATTCTTTTCTTCGTCCATCCTTGGTTGTCACATTGCAGGGTGACTAGGGAGTCTTTCAGAGTGAAAGACACATCTCTGGTAAAAAATGATATGGAAGACTCTCAGTTAACTGGCACCCATGGGGATTGGTAGATGCTGGATAAATGTAAGTAGACTCTTCGTTTACCAGAACTCAAGCAACTGGCACAACTCTTGGTTAACTGAGAGTGTACTGTATTTGTTTTTCACCTTTGTTTTATATTGGTTACTTCCAAGACGATTTGGTTCTCTTTGGTCAAGACTTTGATACAGCTGCAGGAATTTCCTGCCATGGGAATCCTCTGGGAGGTGCTGATTTTCTTCTGAAAGATCTGAGGTGCTTTTTTTGGGTACAGATCAACTGTTCAGATATTTTAAAAATCAAATATTCTGCACTCTTCCTTTTTTTTCTCAACAGCGCATTTCCATGCCTTCCCTTTTGATTCCTTTCCTTTTTGTGTATCACTTGGCCTTGTTGAGAAGAAAGAAGATACACCTGAAGTTCAGCCTAATCATTAAAATGACTTCACAGTGGTAGATGATCTATAACTTTTGTTCTGAATCTAAGAGTCATTAAATAATCCACATGTTAGCCATTATGATTTATCCCTTAGGACAATAACATTGGTATCCATGGCTGGGAAATTATTAATAAGTTCTCTAACTATTTGGTATGGCAAACATGAGTATGGCTGTATATGAAGAAGTTGCCTTATTTCAGGAAATTCCATAAATGTCATTGATGTTATTTTTTTATTACAATTTTATTGGTATCTTACTGGCCTTCTGTGTACTTATAAGATTTATAATCTCATAGCAGATGATATTATACTTGGCTTAATTTCATAAGTATTGGCATAGTTTCATACATATTTTCTTGAAGGTTTAAACATGTAGGATTTCAGGTAATTCTAGAATGTGAGGCATAAAAGAGAAAATTGTAATAATCTACTTATAGATTCAATGCAGACTATAGAAAAAATTCATCAAAAAGTCCCTGTGTAAGATTATGATCTAAGCAGTACTTCTGTGTGTGACAATAGTGAAAGGACAGAAGAGGGAATGTTACCAAAAGTAGATGTAATTTATTTTTCCTGAATGTGACACACACATTATACCATCATCATATTTAGACAAATAACGCAGAATGGAAGATGAGTGAAGTCAGTGTAAGAGTGGGAAGTTGATGGTCACAATTACTTTTCCATCTGTTATACTGATGGTATAAAGTGACTTTGTACCATCAAGCACAGATGGCCTTTTTATTCAGCACCTCAGTGGCTTCACTCAGAAAACTAGAGAAAGCCTCTAGAAACCACGCTCAGTTCAGCCTCTGAGATTTTTCCATCTTCTTCACCCCAAGGCCAACAACAACAAAACAAAAACCCTATCGTTTTTACTTTTAAGTAATTAGCTGTAGACAACTTAGTGGTTGTTTGAAAAAAAAAAAATCCATAAAAATTGAAAGGAAAAATTAACTTTTCTTTTTCTTAAATGCCTGCAGTTCTTTATTGATGAGAATGTATGTCTGATGGGCACCGGACAACGTCTTAGATGTTGGAATGAGATTACACGCTTTTGCTCCCTCACTTCCCATTCCGCACGGATGGATGTGCCGTATTCACTTTTTAAGTTACAGCAGCTGCGTCACAAAGATCTGCCATTGAAAGCAGAAGTGTGATCTGCTGTTGAAATGCCACACTGATTTGAGCCAGTAGTTGGTTTAGTGTCTGACAGATGTTGAGTATTCCTGATTTTATTTTTGAAAATGTTCCAGGGCACCTTGGTATGTAATGTGCGAGCCACAGATCACTAAATATTCTTGTAACTAGTGAATCATGGGAGAGAGATGGAAAATTACTCGCTTCCTTGGGCTGTATAACAATGTGGGTAAATCGTCAGAGCAGCGCCTGGGTGCCCAGCCAATATCAATGATCTCTCTCTGGTCCTATCACCAACTTTTATCGCTATGCTTTCCCTGGAGGCCTGACTTATATTTACAGTCTAGCTATCTTTATGAAGTACAGCATCACCCATTTGATTGCCAATCATTTAATTTGACATGTAAGTGGGTGACACAGTTATTACCTAGTCTCTGCTATAAAGCAGATGGCTTCATAACGCGATATTTACATAAAACACACAAGGCCAAGAAATCTTTATTAACAAATAAGACTGTGTGAGTAAAGAACTTGTGGACTCTTTTTCCTGGGAGTTTAATTACCTGACAACAACATAAATAGTTTTGCGTAAGAGGGGAAGCCGTTGGGTTCACAGAGGCTACACAGCCCCTACGATGATGTTGTAACCTCTGTTAATTGTTAACTGAGAGGTGTCTCCTTCCTGTCATGGTGAAAGTAGGTATTTCAGAAGATCATTTATAGCAGGGGTGGACAACTTTTCTGTATATAAGATCTACTTTTTATCTTAAAAGTGTGTCGCGATCGACTTGTTGTCATAGGCATAGTCTAAGGGGGAAGAAGGGGTGTGAAATGCATACTATGTTTATACACTGTGTTTCAGTATAAGGTGCATTCCAGTGAGGTATGGGTAGATAAGTAAAATATATGTTCAAAACTATTTTTTATATTTTAAATCACTTAAGTTTTCGAGATATAGGCTCATGAAGAAAATAAATTTCCAGACCCAACTTTTGATAGCAGCATTCTGTACATGCGGTACCTAAAAAATTCGATTTTCCGACACTTTTTCTTTTTTTTTTTTGGACAGAAAGAGATACAGAGACAGAGACAGAGAGAGAACTAAACTGGGGGAGCTCCCAGTTCAGCATATGGCTCCGCACGGGCCAGGGCCAGGATTCGATCCTCAGTCCCTGGGGCTGCAAAGTGAGCGCTTAACCCACTGAGCCATCCCGGCTTCCTACCGACACTTTTTCAAGATAGATTTACTAACTTAAAATGCAATTTAATTTTTTTTTTTAATAGAGAATTTTTTTTGTTTATTATTATTAAAAAAAAAAAATGCTGCAGGGCTTGACACTATCAAGGATTACTTCCTGTGTAGAAGTCAGCTGCATATACACAATAGCTGAGCTATGTTCCCTGTTGGAGCCAGACCAAAATCAGAAATTACCATTTTGATCCCTTAGCTTGTGGATAATTCCAACACGTCTTATATGTATAAGCCCAGATACAAGCAAACCAACCAGTTTCTTAGCAAAATCAGTGTTCTTGTCTATGACTTTTTTTTTTTTTTAGTATTATTATATTTTATTGTTAAATTTAATGGGGTGACATTGGTTGGTAACAATCAG
>PVKE010009169.1:0-45548 GCA_004027555.1 Craseonycteris thonglongyai | reverse complement strand
AAGCCATCCCGGCATCCCCAGTTCTAGTTCTTTTCCACAGTTCTGGGTAGTTTTTGTTTGTTTTTAATATAAGAAGTATAGTTTCTAAACAACATGATGCTGTACTTATATGCCATCTCATTAAAATTTTTTTAAAAGATTCATTTTATTGTTTTTGACAGAGAGAGACAGAGACAGACAGGGAGAAGCGGGAAGGCCCAGAGCAGTCTCCATAGTTGTACGTCACCAGTTTTCAACATGGTTTCATTCCATGCAGGTGGGTGGGGGGCTGTATGGGGCAGGAACTGGGCTAGGGGCCTCCCACATGGGAAGCATGCCCCAGTTCGGCATATGGGTCCACATGGGCCAGGGCTGGGATTTGATCCTTGGTCCCTGGGGCTGCAAAGCAAGCGCTTAACCTGCTGAGCCATCCTGGCTCCCCTCCCCCTTTTTAAAAAAGATTTATTTTATTGTTTTTGACAGAGACAGAGAAAAGGGGGAGGGCCCAGAAAAAATGTTTTTAATTTATTTTTTATATTGTGGTTAAATACATAACAAAATTTAGCATTTAACTATTTCTAAGTATATAGCTCTATTTTTAAGCAAAGTCACATTGCTGTGCAACCATCCCCACCATCAATCTCCAGAACTTTCTCATCTCCCCAAACTGACACTCTGTCCCTATTAAACAGTAACTCCCCATCCCCTTCCCTTCCCTTAGCCTCCCCCCCTCCACACACACACATCTACTCTCTGTCTCTGTGAATCTGACTCCTCTGGGGACCTCCTTAGAGTGGAATCACACAGTGTTTGTCCTTCTGTATCTGGCTTATTTCACTCAGCATAATGTCCTCAGTTCCATCCATGTTATAGCCTGTGTCAGAATTTCCTTCCTTTTTATTATGCCATTTTAGTTTTAGTCATCTCTAAAACCTCAAAATATTTCTCAACCACCTGTTGACCGCTTGTCTGTCATTCAGCTCCTGAAAAGTCCCCAGCTTCTAGAGCTGTACAACATGGGAGCCACTAGCCACACGTGAGTGCATTTAAATGAGCTAAAATGAAATTAAAATTTCAGAACACTAGTCGCACTGGTCACCTGTCAGTACTCAATGGCCACGGTGGCTGGTGGTACTGAACACTGCCATCATCGCCAGAAGTTCTACTGGGCCAAGCTGTTCTGGATGTTTCATGAAAAATCAGAAAAATAAAGGGCACAGATAACTCCTACTCCTCCCATGAATTTAGACATCGTGCCCTAAAATGGACCTTCCTTCAGTCTGAACAGATGTACCCACATAGATAGTGTCTAAAGGCTGGTTACTGTCCAGTGCTCCAAGATGTCCCACCCTCCAAGAGGGCAGCTTTCAGTTGCAGAGCTCTTAACTGTGTGAAGAGCTTCATGGCACCATCTGATTAAATCTGCTCAATTGATGAGGTTGGTAAATTGAGTCTGAGCTCAGAAAGTCTAATTTCCAAAGCTGGTATTAATTAGAAGTTGTCAGGAAGTCAGTATGGTTCAGTGGGTTAAGCACTTGCTTTGCAGCCCCGGGGTCCAAGGATTGAGTCCCAGCCCCAGCTCGTGTGGACCCATATGCTGAACTGAGGTGTGCTTCCCATGTGGGAGGTCCCCAGTTTGGTTCTCACAGGGGCGAGCTTTCCATGCAGGAGGCCCCCGGTTTGGCCCCCAGCTAGCAGGGCTGTGCCTCTGACGTGGGAGGCCCCTGGCCACTGGCCAGGTTCTGCCCTGCGTGGCCCCCACCCACATGTGTGAAACGAAACCATGTCAAAAAACTGATGACGTACAACTATGGAGACTGATCTGACCTTCCCCATTCTCTCTGTCTCTGTCAAAAAACAAAACAAAACAAATAAATCTTTAAAAAAAAAAAAGTTGTCTAAAGTGGAGGTTCTTAACTCTTCCCCCTCCCCCAACTACCAGGACGATGTCTGGGGACATGTGTGGTTATCACACTGGGGGTGCTCCTAGAATTGAGTAGGTGGGTACCAGAGATGCTGCCCAACACCCCACAGAGCCCAGGACAGCCCCCCAGAGAATGACCCAGTCCTCAAATCAGCAGTGCCAAGGGGGAGACACTTTGGTCTAGACATATCCATTCTCAGTGGGGGTGAAAATTGGTTCTTGCAGGCAATGGAGGGGCTAAGAAATTTGCCCTTTTCATAATACGTATAAAACATAGGTATGTAGATACAGATATAATACACAAATTGATATATATACCTGTGATAACATTTCATGGGGGTGGAGTGATTAGGGAAAAAAATGTCTAAAAAGGCAATCTAGGGGGAATTAATAATGAAATAAAAAGGTCTTGCACATTTTTAAAGGGTTGTAAAAAGAGAAAAGGATATGTGACATAAACTGCGTGTGACCTGCCATATATAAAATATTGTCTATACTGCCCTTTACTGTATGCTCTTGGGCAAGTTTTTTGATGTTTCTGAGCTTGTTTCCTCATCCATAAATTGGAGCTGAAATGCAATACCATTTATTGTACTTCCTTCACTCAGTGCCTCCTGGGTGCCAAATGTTTGGGGTACATAGTTGTTACCAAGAGGGCCAAAAATCCCTGCCCTCGTGGAACTGATATCTTAATGAGGGGAGCAACATGTAATGAGTAAGTAATCAAATAAATCAGGAGGATAATTTCAGGCCAAGCCAAGTGCAAGAGAGGCCACACAACCTGGAAATGGGAGTGGCAATCCCTGGTGAGTGAGGGACTGAGACCGGAGCTCCTGAGAGGGTTGACAGGGTGACTCTGTTTGAGATGGTGTATCCACTAGTTAACACTTAGTGAGTCATTCCTTTGGGTATATAGGGCTGCAGGTTTCACCTCCATTGACTCATTTATTCTTTTAAACTCCCCCAGGACAGATATTTGATTATCATCCCCATTTTCTAGGTGGGGAAACGGATGCATCTGACATCATCTCACCCAACTCTCTGCAGCAGTCCTTGATTGACTCTGGCAACCCTGGGTTACCTAGAGAGGTTAACTAAGTTACCCAAGACCACACAGCAAAGAAAATGGGTACACCGACCTGGTTTTATCTGTGCGCTCCTAAAAACATATAAATGAACATACTGAATTTTACATAATGTCTGTCGCCAGCTTTAAAAGATGTGCTTGTTTGTGCGTTTTCTCCTGACCTCATCGACCCTACCTCTCCAGCCTGAATCCATTTTCTGTAGCTCAGCTCAAACCAGGCATTCAATTTGGCCCTTGGTGCTGCTCAGAGTATACTCTCCTTCGCACAAGGAAAATGTGGACAGACACACTATAAAAAGTAAAGCAGGACCACAGAAACCGATGAACCCGCTGGGTTCAGCCGTGGCGAACGGGAGTTCCAATGGGTATGCCTCTAGAGGTGAGCACACTGCACCTGAGCGTGGGGCTGTATGGCTAAAGGCATCACCTCAGAATTCTCAGGGCAAGTGGGGGACTGTCAGAGCTTTTAAAATGTGCTGGAGTCTTGAAGAGGTGGCAGCTCCCAAACTCATCTGAACTTGGGGCATCTCCTGGAAGGTACAGTCATGCCCCAAAACATGTGCCTGAGTCCCAACCCCGGCACCTTGAACTGCTCGTGCCTCTCTGTTCTCTGAGCCTTGGTTTTCTCTGTAAAGTGGGCATTCTCAATTGTTGCCTGACTATGGGTTTGAGGTTGTTGGGGGGCTCAGGGTGGGGAGGGTCCAATCACAGATAAGGGGATAAATACTGTTTTGGTGACAGCATTCTGCCAAACTCAGAAGTTCAATGAACTATGTCCCTTCTCTGCTCACAGCCCTCCAGGGTGCCCACCTCCCTCTGTGTAAAGGTTCAAGTCCTCCCCGTGGCCCACAAGGCCCTGCACTACCTGCCTCTGTACCCTTCCTGCCCTCCACTCCTCCCTCTCTCCCCCTCATTCCAGCCACATGGACCTCCTCACTGTTCCTTCAACACATAAGGCACAGTCCTGCCCCAGGACCTTTGCACAGGCTGTTCCCTCTTCATGGAACACTGTTCCCTCAGATCTACATGGCTTGCACTCCCCTTATTCTGGGACCTTCCACAAAGGTCTTCTGAGAGAGAGACACAACTCTTTTTAGAACTGTGAATGAAGCATAACTAACCACACTTATGCTAGTGTATGTGACAGTTTGGCCCTTGACAGCAGCCATATTTCAAGTGACACCCCCATTTGGCTGGGGACCAGCATTCCTAACTTCCCAGGTCCATGGAGTGTTCATGTGCAGCTGGAATGTCACCACCTCCTGTAGCATTTTACTCAAACACATGATCATGGCGACAATGGAAATGTAACCTGGATCCCGTTGACAAGAGCGTACAAGCTGTTCTTTCCTGTCCATGGCCATGAGCCCAAATTTGGTCTGTCCTAGCTCATGACAAAGGCAGTACTGTAGCCTACAGTGCCACCCTTCCCGCCCTGGAGCACTCACTCCCTTTGCACTCAACAACTCCCTTTACCCTGGTCGCTAAAACTTCCAGTGTTCATAACTGAAGGATCAATATACCATCTGGCATTCATGTCACAGATGTTTACTGACCACCTACTACTTCAGGCATCAGGGAAATGGCAGAGAGCCAAGGGAGGAGGGACAGATAGGAAACCAGCAAACAGAAGCATGAGATAATTTCACATGGTTCTAAAGTTTCACAAAGGCAGTAAAACTGGGTTAGGGGACAGAGAGTGGCTCTAGGGGTGACTTTCGACAGACAAGTCAGGCAGAACCTCTCTGAGGTGAGAATAGTGCTGAGGACTTAGGAATGGAAAGGAGCCAGCCATGGAGAGAGGCTAGGGCCGTTGGCACAGTGAATGCAAAGGTCCTGGGGCAGGAATAAACATGGGATGTTTGAGGAACAAAGACAGACCACATGGCTCAAATATGGTGAACAAAGGGGATCAAAGGGGAGAGAAGTTGGACCACTCAAGGCCATGTGTGCTTCAATGAAAAGCTTGAGTATTATTCTCAAGCACAATAAGGAGTGATATGACTTGATCTATGTTATATTTTTAAATGTCTGACTATGAGGATGTGGAGATATTGGAATCCTTGTACGCCACTGGTGGGAATGTAAAATGGTACAGCCACTGTAGAAAACAGCTTGGAGGTTGCTTAAAAAGTTAAGCATAGGTTTGCCAGGGTAGCTCAGTGGTTGAATGCTTGACTCACATAGTGAGAACTGGGACTGGGGTTCAATTCCTGGCCCCGGTCCATGCAAACCCCATATGCTGAACTGTGGCGCAACTGGTAACCACTGGGATGGCTGAGTGGTGAGGTTTCTTGCCTCCCAGGCAGGAGGCCCCTGGTTCAGTTCCCACCCTGTGCGGCCCCACATCCACCTGTGTAGAATGAAAACATGTCACAACTAATGAGGTACAACTATGGAGATTGTTCCAGGCCCTCCCCCCTTTTCTCTCTTTCTCTCTCAAAAACAGTAAAATAAGTCTTTAAAAAGTTAAACATAGAATTTCCCTATGACCCAGCTATTCCACTATTATGTATATATCCAAAAGAACTGGAAGCAGGGACTCAAACAGATGTTTGCACACCCATGTTGACAGCAGCATTATTCACAACAGCCACAAGTGGAAACACCCCATGTGTCCATCAGTGGATGATGGATACACACAATGTGATCCATCCAAACAATGGAATATTATTCAGCCTTAAAAAGTGACAACATTCTGACACCTGCTACAATATAAATGAATCTTGAGGACATTAATGTTCAGTGACATAAGCCAGTCACAAAAGGACAAATACTGTGTAATTCCATTTATAGGATGTCCCTAGAAGAGTTAAATCCATAGAGGCAGGAAGTAGGTGGTGGGGACCAGGGGCTTGGGGCGAGGAGAGGAGTTAGTCTTCAGTGGGGCCAGAGTTTCAGTTTAGGAAGATGAGAAAGTTCTGAAGGTGGATGGTGGGGATGGCTGAACCATGATGTGAATATGCTTAATGCCACTGAGCTGTGTACTTAAAAGTGGTAAAGGTGGTGAATTTTGTCATATATTTCACCACACTTTACACAGTCAGTCTCTGGCTGCTGAGTGAACTGTGGACTCTTGGGCGCTGGCAGGGAGGAGGTGCAGGCAGGCGTCCTGGCAGGCATAACAGCTGGCCCAGGATGGTGGCCTAGGGATGGACAGACAAGTCCTATTTAATCAGTCTTTGGGAGGCAGAAAGGACAGTACTTGCTGAAACCATAATTACACTTACTTAAAACCTGGCAAGATACAGGAGAGCCTAGTGTTCCCACTAGTGCCCAGTGGCTTGTCTGCTGGACCAGTGTCAGCTGCCATGGTGAGCTCTCCTGGTTTAATTTCCAACCTTAATAGCCTTCCAAACCTAGCTGGCTTTGCTGGCTGCCACATCTGCCTCCCAATCCCAGCCAGCTACAGAGAGAACCAAAGCCAGGCCCTGGAATCCCCAGCTCCCACATGTCACCAGCCACTTTTAAATCTTAGTGGCTAAAGTTCAACGTCTGTCCTGGAAGGCTGTGCTCTACACAAAACCCCAGCCTTCATTCCCCACCACACTCCTGCTAGGCACCTTGCGTGACCCTCTCCCTCCCAGGCAAATGCTAGCCATCTTTCCCAGCCTACCTTTCACAGCTTCTTTTCTGGAACACTCTTCTCTGGCTCTTTGTCCAAACCTCTGTCCTAGTCCCCAATATAATGAACAGAGTCTGGGTCTATAAATGTATGAAAGTCCAAATTCCTCCATGCGGCCCACAAGGCCCTGTAGGACCTGCCCCATCCTCACCCTGCCCTCCCCTCCGTTTCTCCCCCTCACTCTGCTCCAGCCACTCAGGCCTCCTCATTGTTCCTCCAACACACTAGGCATGATCCTGCCCCAGGGTCTTTGTATGTGCCGTTCCTGCAACCTGGAATGCTGTTCCCACAAATGCTTGCCTGGCTTACTTCCTCACTTATTTAGGTCTATGCTCAAACATGGTTTGTATGTCCACAGGCCTGGGCACTGGATCTGAGCTTAATTTTGGGGAAGACTGGGAATCATACCTCTTCATGTTCCTCCCAGGAACTGTGACAACAGACTCCATGTATGTCCAGTTATGTTACAAGCTGCTTTGTATCCCTGAGCCTCCACCTCTACATTGTACTAGTGTCTGTGTAAACTCAAGCAGAAGGGGAACCTGTATTCTTTCATTTAACATAATGTATGTATTGAGTGCCTATCATAGACCAGGCCCTGCCCTAGGCTCTAAGGGCACAACAATGCACAAAATAGACAAAGTCCTGCCCCATGAGGTTTCCTCATGGATTTCCTCCCAACCATCCTGAGGAGGGCCAGGGGTTGAGCCATAGCATGAAGACCTCAGGCTAAATGGAACTTGGATTTCCCTGGTAGTGTAGCAGGAGGATCGGCACTAAAGTTGCCCCAGGCTTCAAGGAATTCGCTGGAGACACCCCCACCTGCTCCCAAGGCCAGCAACAAGAACTGGCTGTCAGTCTTGCCAATGCTGTGTGACTGCAGCAAAAGTCCTTGCCCTCTCTGAACCTGAACATCTTAGTACACAGGATCTCAAACCCCTGCCCAGCCCTTCCCCAGGGGCTGTTTGGACAAATCAAAGGAAAAAAGCCAGATGCTAGACTGTCATGGCACCAATCAGATCCTAGGGAATGGTCTGGGAAATCTGCACAGAAGTGGGGGACCCAAGAGGCTAAAGGGTATGATCGGGTTGACCTCTGCCAGGGCCTACCCCCACCCCTACACGCGCCCCCGCCTTGTCCTTCCTGACAGACCCACTGCGTTCCTCAAGTCTGGACCACACTTTCCATCTCCCTCTCCCCTGCCGCCCGCTGCCTGGGCCAGAGCCAACCTGCTTCGGAATCACTTTCAAAGAAAAAGTTCTTTTTTCTTCCCACCCAGCCGGCTTCCCCACCCACCCCGGCTCCATGGCCTGGCTCTGGGCCCCATCGGGTGCCTGTGGACATCTCGGGCCAATGGGTCAGGGTGATAGCTGTCCACCACCCCCGGCGTCCCCAGGCGCCAGGCCTGTGCCAACAGGCGGCCTTGGGCTGGACTTGGGGAGTCGGGGCAAGGGGGGGGGGGACTCAGGGAGCTTTGCAACAGTTTTTTGGTGTCTGGCCTGAGAAGCTGGTGGGGAGGCCACGGTAGGCCACAGGGTTCCCTCTAAGGCCTGCAAGCAGGCACTTGTCCCATCCCGGGACGCTTTTGGCGGCTACACCACCTTATGACATCATTGCTCTGGCGGCCATTTTCTCAACTCTCCCTCTCCCGGCTTCCAGATGCTTCTCGTAGGCTTGACGGCCATTTTGTGCACGAAGGAGGAGCGCACGGGCATGGGTCTGGGGCACGGGCCCTCCCCTCCGGGGTGGGGTGAATGGGGGTGGCTTCCCTGCACAGTGCCGGACTCGGTCCCGCCTCCCCTTCCTCCGGCTTCCTCTGCAGCCGCCAAGGGGTTAAACGTGTGTGTGCCAACAGGCGGTAGCCGTGCCAGGCGGCCTGGTGGCGCATGCTCGCTGACAGCCTGGAGCTCGGCACCCCTGCACAGGTCTCTGCGCCACCGCGGCCCCCATCGCTGCCACTCGGGGCAAACCAAACTCCAGGTGGCACCAAGGATGTGAAAAACAAGGTTAAAAATACCCACATGCGCACCCTCGCCCCCCTCTCCTGGTCCCCTCCAATGTCAAATGTGTCAACACCCCACACACACACTGGGAAGGGGGGGGGATGACTTAAAATAACTCGCTGTTTACATTTGGAGCGAATTCTTGGCTTCTCCAACAGCCACGCCAAGGCCTCCTCTCGCCTCCCTGGCAGGCCCGCCTGGTTCAGTGCTGCTGTGGGGAGATGGGGCAAGTCAGGGGGTTGACTCCGGGAGCCACATGTGCCCATAGACTGAACACATGTATGCAGGCCCACAGGAGGAGGACAGGCCAGCCCCGGAAGCCATCTGTGGCCACATGGCGGATGGAACCAGGTGGAACCTCTGCCAAGGATGGGTGCAGGGTGGGGGCTGCCAGGTCAGGCAGGGGGGCGGCCCCTCCCCTCCTTCTGATGTTTCTGTGGCCATATCACTAACCCAAGCTGGTAGCCCGGCAGAGGGGGCAGGAACCAAGGGGAGGGCTCCAGGAGCAGGGCAGAGTAAGCCCTGGCTGTGCGGCTCAGGCAAGTCCTGCCCCTCTTTGGGTCTCGTGGGGAATGCCCTAACCTTGGAGTGCGGTCAGCAGAACCAGCCCCATCCCAGTTTGGCTTCAGAAGGCCAGAGGAACAGGTATGTTGTGGCTCCTCTCCATGTCTCAGTTTCCCTTTCTGCAGAAAAATAGATGCCAAACTGCATTCATGTCAGATTGTCGGGTGCTCCATTTTACAGAGGGGAAGTTGAGGGTCAGTGATAGAAGAGGCTTGCCTCCAGGTCTCATGGCCTTTACTGGACAAGAGAATTGGAGCCCAGCTACTGTGATTCTAGTGCCCACATTTTTTTTGAACTGAACTGGGGGCCTCACCGCATTCGGGAAGCACACCCCAGTTCAGCATGTGGGTCCGCCTGGGCCGGAGCCGGGATTCAATCCTCAGTCCTCGGGGCTTCAAAGCAAGCGCTTAACCCACTGAGCCATCCCAGCTTTCTCTAGTGCCCACATTTTTAATCCGCTATGTCCAATGAAACTAGAGGGTCCAAGCCTGAAGGGAGTGGTTGTGGGAGACTCACCCCTCCACCCTCTTCCTGTGGCCTCTCTTTCTGAAGCCTGGCATATAGTTGCTGTTCAAGAAATGGTTGCACATAGTTGGCACTCAATAGATGCTTGCAGCGAGTGTGATTATTCCAGCAGAGACTGGCATTCAGTAGGTACCCAGTACATGCTCACTGAATAAATAATTGGGATTATCCTGATAGGGCCTGGCATACAACAAGTGCAAAATAAAAGCCTGTCGGACAAAGGATTTTGAGGAATGCTGGAAAAACTGGGGGATGTTCAGAGGGAAAGAACAGCTTTAGTAGGATGCAGATTCCAACCAATGGTGACACAAAGGATTTCAAGGGATTTCTGACAATAGGCCCAGGGTAGGGTGAGGAATGTAACCCCAGCATGGCCCATCTCAATCCCCTTGGTAACTTTGAGGATCAGCAGAAATCTATTTTGAGATACTCCTCACAAATACTCCAGGTTCTGGATGTCAGAGGGAAGGATCTGTGGTAGGAAGAGCCCAAGGAAGTTGGAAATTGGCCTGTCAGGGCAGGAGGGCTTCCTGGAGAAGGGGACACTTGAGCTGACATACTGATGTATGTGTAGGAATTTGCCAGGCACAGAATGGGCTTGTGGGGAGAGAATAATTCATGGGAAAAAAATATCATAACTTCCACTTACTGAGTGCTTATATGTCAGGTGCTGATATAATCCCAGGAGCTACATTCAGACTTACAGAGGTACAGATGAGGCCCTAGGGTTGGTTAGGCAATTGGTCTGAGTACCTACAGTCAGGATTTGAACCCATGCTAAGACAGCTGCACTGCCTGGGTCTGGCAGGGGCTGGGTAGGTCCACAGGAGCGGCTGGCTCCAGCTCACTCAGCGAGACTGGAAATAAAAATTGGAATAATACTGCCTGTGAAGGTGTAACACCTAGTGTAGGGCTGGGTAGCAGGCAGTTACCCGCCTGGCCTGCCCAGAGCCCTGAGCCACATCCCAGCTTGCCCACTAACAATGTCCTAATTTCAGGAGTGTCTCTGGGTGTGTCTGGGGCCGTACCCTCACCTTACCTCTTCCTTCCTTGCATGTCCCCAGGCAGGTGCTCTTACAGGCAGATAGCAGGGGCAGGAGGGCCACTGCCAGCCTCAGAAGGGACCATGTCAGGGAAGCCAGGATGGCTCAGTGGGTTAAGCGCTCACTTTGCAGCCCCGGGGACCAGGGATCGAATCCCAGTCCCGGCCCGTGTGGACCCATATGCTGAACTGGGGAGTACCCCCAGTTCAGTTCTTACCGGGGTGAGACCCTGGCCCAGTTCCTGCTCTGTGCAGCCCCACACTCACCTGTGGAATGAAACTATGTAGAAACACCAATGATGTGTAACTATGGAGACTGTTCTGGGCCCTCCCCCTTCTCTCTGTCTCTGTATCTCTCTGTCAAAAACAATAAAAATAAATCTTAAAAAAAAAAGAAAAAAGGAAAAAGAAGGGACCATGTGATTTGGGTGACCAACTTGCACTGTCCCACTCAGCCCAGGCTAACAACTGCCACTGAATCCTCACACTTCTGGAATCTGCTTCTGCCTGGCAGGTCCCCATTACCGGTCACCTGAACCAGTGCAGGGCCTCAGCCTGGGTCTCTCAACTCACATCCTGCCCCAGCCCTGCCGTGCCCCGTCTGTCCTTATCTGTTGCACCAAGGTGCCTGTGAGCCCTTGAGTCAGTCAGGTTCCATCCCTCCTCTGCCCACATCCCTCCAGGGCTTCCACCTCCCTCCAAGTAAAAGCCCAAGTCCTCCCCAACCCCATCACCTCCTGCCTTCGCCTCTTCCCTCCTTCCACCCCCTCACTCTGCTCCAGCCACATGGGCCTCCTCACTGTTCCTCTGACATGCCAAGCCTGGTCCTGCCCCAGGACCTTTACACGTTTTGCCTATAATGAATGCTCTTCCCATGGTTCTTCACACAACTGATTCCTCCTCACCCCTTACGTCTCAGCTCACATGTCATATCCTTAGACAGATACCCCCCAAATAGTTCATCACTCTGTAGTCCCTTGCTTTCCTTTATTTTCCTTAGCCCTTAGCATGAACTGATATTAATTTCTTGCTCTTTATTTCTTACTCTTTGTCCATTTCCCCCAACAGACTGTGAGCCCCATGGTGTCCCTAGGACCTAGACAAGTGCTTGATGCACAGTAAGTGTGTAACACATATTTATTGACAACAAAGTAGTTCTACTGGCTGAGTGTGTGGGCACATGCTATTTAGTCTAACCCCTTTTTGTGGCTTCACTCATGTCTCCCTCAGCAGCTCCCTGAGGCAAGTATATTTTACATATGGGGAAACTAAGGCCCAGAGAAGTATAGCACTTGCCTGAGGTCACAAAGCAGGTACTACCAGGTAGGGGCAAGACTCCCATTATGCCCCACTGTTTGCTTTCACTGGCATTGCCCAGAAAGGGAAACGAAGGCTCAGGGAGAGAAGTGACTAACTGAGCATCAGAAGCACAGTGGGCCAAGCCAAGGCTTTATGCCCTGCTCAACTGACCCACTGCCACTTGAAAAGATTAGTGTGACAATAAACAACATCAACAACAATAATGATGATGACAATGATGTCATCGATAAGCACTGAATGGCCAGGGTTTATAAGGTGCACCTCTCTGTGGGTTCATGCAGGAACATGGGCCCCTTTAAGAGCCTCCCCTCCCCAGCTGGGCTCTGGCCCGCCTCCCCTTATGTAAGCAGGCCAGCTGCCCTTGCATAACCTGATTACATAAGAAAGCAGGGAACAGGCTTGTCCATCCAGCAGCAACCTGTCCCGGGCTGTCTGTGGGGCCGGCCTGGGGCACAGGAGCAGTGAGGCAGCCCTGAGTGGCCACTAGGTGAAGCTCTGGCCCAGGGGACACCCCGACTCTCAGACACAGCATCCTCTGGGTGGGAGTAAGTGAAAGGCTTCTAGTGTGCAAGTGGGTAAGGGCTGTTTCCATTGCACTGAAGGAAAAACAGGCCCAGAGAGGGCAAGCACACAGCCTGGAGCTGCACAGCCTGAATGGAAGGTAGAGGTGGCAGAGCTGGAGTGAGATCTGGGCTGTGTAGCCTCAGCTGGAGCCTTAATCTCTTAGCTCCTCCCGCTGAAATGGAACTGCAAATAGGACCTTTCTCAGCAAAGCCTGGTGTGTAGCCAGTGCTTAATAAATGCAGCCTTAAATTCCGTTCTGGGCCCTGGTCTAAAACCTTTTTAATTCTTTTAACTGGCTTAATATTTACCAGTAGAACTCATTCTACACTTGAGGAAACTGAGGCATGGAGAGAGGTCCACTCACAAGATGCCTAGGTGGCAGGTGCTATATAATTGCATAATGAACATAGGAAGAGTGCCGACTGGACCAAATCTTGGCCCAGATACTATTCTATCTGCCCCCAACCCCCTGGAGGTGTGCACAAGGAGCCCCAGACACAGATAGGGAAACTAAGGCACAGAAAAGAGAAATGTCCAAGGTCAAACCTAAGCCCTACCAGACATATACTGCCTCCTCCCCTAGGCAGGCCTCCCCAGTCCTGGGTCCAGCCCTCTGACCACGTGGGGCAGGGGGTATCTGGGTATGGCACCCTCCTGCAGCACCATGCACATCAGTTCCGTTTGGGGGAGAGGTGGGGCTTGGGCGCAGAAGCAGTCCCTCTTCTCTTCCTTCTAGGTGCTGGCCCTTTAAGGCAGCAGGCTGTCAGGGCTTGTCCTGGGGTGACCCCAAGGAGCGGGTGTGGTCAGGAACACAAGGGGCCCATTCAGCTGCTGCCATGGATGCCTCCTCCTGGCAGCCCACAGGCTGGCCTGGGTGGGAGGCAGGGAGGAGACTGGCAGAGCTGAGATAGGGATTAGGAAAGAGACAAAGAGACCCAGAGACAGAGAGACAGAAAGGGAGACAGACGGTCTAGTCTATACCTCCGCCTCCCTGGTTCCTGGACAGGTTGAAGGTTTGAGGCTCATCTACCTCCCCCATCCAGGCTGCAGACTCCAAAGGTGCTCCTTGATCCAGCTGATCCTGGTGCCTAACACTAGCACCAAACTCCTCTGGGCCTAATGGGGGTCTCCTGGGACATGGTGGGGAGGTCCCTGACACATCCCAAACAGCACCTGCGTCTTCCCAGGGGACCATTGTAGACCCCTCTGAGTTATCAGACAGGGTTCAAATTCTGACTTTGCCTCTTAGCTGTGCAACCTCAGGCCAGTGGCTTTGCCTCTCTGGGCCTCAACTTCCCCATTTAGGAAGTGCAGTAAATTATAATCCCTACTTCAATGAGATTTATGGTAAAATGAAATGGTACTAATACTTCCTGACATATACTGACGGTTTAACTGGGAAAGCCCTCAATATGCCTGCAGTTCCCCTGTAAGCACCCACAATATCCAAAACACACAGGCAGTCCACCCCTGCCTCCTGCCAGCTGTCACTATCACCCATTTCAGCCATTGCCTTTGACTGAGGGCCTACTAAGTACCCATGGCCCTACACAGCCTCTGGAAACACAGCCAGGGTTCCATGTCCCACATCCAGTAAACAAATTAAATAGGAACTAAGTGAAGTTTAGATTCATTGCCAGGACCACCTGGTTCCAGATTCTCACAGTTATGTACCCCTACCAACTGCTCCCAAACATCTCACCCCACATGGGGCCCCCATCCAGCTGGTTGCCTCCCAGAGGGCAGCCCCTGCCTCAGCTCATCTGGACAGAGCCTCAGAGAAAGTAAAATCTTCCTCTTTCCCTTTTCTGAAGGCATCTCTTCTAGAATATACTGCTCAGTCATTGGTGTCTGAGGACAGGCTTACTGGACTCTGACCTGAACTTTCTGGGTCCTTGACTCTGAGAATTCTAGAACCAGCTCCCTGGATGTTCTAGAACCCAGCTCAAAAAGATTAAACAGCTTGTCCTTAGGCTTGCAAAAACCTAGTGTGAGGAATTCTGGAACCAGCCATTAATGGTCTAGAATACACTTAAGGGTTTCTTGGGTATTCATAAAACCAGTACTAGATTAAATAACTGATGATATTATAAATTTGGGAGTTTTAGAATCTATCCTCACATTCTCAAGAACCCTGCTTGGGAGATGTGAGAGCTGTTCTCAGACTCTGTAAAAACTCACCTCAAAGAGTGCTAGAACCCACCCAGGATGTTCTAGTACGCAACTCACAGAATTCTCTCGTCTTGCAGCCCCAAGGTCTGAGGTCTGAGGATCGAGTTCCAGCCCCAGCCCATGTGGACTCATATGCTGAACTGGGGTGTGTTTCTCACATGGGAGGCTCCTGGTTCAGCCCCCAGCTTGCAGGGGTGTGCCTCCCATGTGGGAGGCCCCTGGCCCGGTTCCCGCCCTGCATGGCCTGATGCCCACCTGTGTGGAATGAAACTTCATCAAAAATAGATGATGTACAACTATGGAGACTGCTCTGGGCCCTTCCCCTTCTATTTCTGTCTCTGTCTGTCAAAATAGTAAAATAAATCTTTAAAAAATTCTGAACCTTGTTTCTAGACATTCAGAAATGCAATTTGGGAAATTCTGGATTCTGCTCCTGGATGGTGAAGAACACACTTGAGGAATTTTAGATCAGGAAACCAAATTGTCGGATTCTAGAACCATTTCTTGGGTGGCAAAATAACCTAACTTCAAAGAATTCCAAGGCTTTCCTTACTCCAGTGGTGCTCACCAGGGTGATTCTGCTCCCCAAGGATGCTGGGTGATGTCTGGAGATATTTTTGATTGTCACGTTTGAGGGGTGCTCCTAACATCAAGTGGGTGGGGGCTAGGGGTGTTGCTTAACATCCCACAGTGCCCAGGACTGCCCCTATAGAGATGTCCCTGCTCCAATATCAGCCCCAAGATGACACCTTCTAGAACCCCCTCCTTGCACTCTCATAACCCAATTTGGGAGATTTGAGATCTACCTCAGAATACTCTAGAACTCAGATGTTCTAGAGCTGAGCTGCCTGACATAGCAGCCACTGGCCACACATGGTGTTGAGCGCCTAAAACATGGTCAGTTGGAATTGAGATGTGAGTGTAAAACATTCTGAATTTCACAGACTTGGGGCAAAAAAAATAGAATGTAAAACATCTCTATAACTTTTTCTAATAGATTATGTATCAAAATGACACTATTTTGGATGTCTTTAGTTAAATAGAATATGTTGTTAAAATTAAGTTCCCCTATAGGTTCACACTTGTAAGTATGGATACCAGAAAAATGTTAAATGACGTGGCTCACATTGTATTTCTACTGCACTGTGCTGTTCTGGAACTCACTGAGAATTCTAGGATCCCCTAGAAGGCGAAGACCTTAGCTCTGAGAATTCTAGAATTTGCCCTTGGATGACCTAGAAGCCACCTCAGCTCTAGCATCCGAGAGCCCCCCTACCCCAGCCTTAAACCCCTTCTGACTTGTAACTCATTTACTCTAAGATATGAGGGGCCTCCCTTTCCCTGCCCTGTACCCCAGTTTAGCCTGGAACAGAAGATGGGTCAGAATGGTTCAGGGGGAGGGCACTTACTGGACAACCCTGGCCAGTGCCACATTCCTCTCTGGGCCTCAGTTTCCCCATGTGTCCCCAAGTGCCCCCTCCCTCCTCGTTCCTCACCAACTCTGACCATCTGTGACTTCCTGCCCATACCCAGCTGGAGAGAGAGGGGCTGGCCTGGCAGCTGACTGGGAAGGGGGGACTGGGAATGTCCCTAGCTGCCCTCAGCCGCCACCCCTTAGCTCCCAGGCACAGGGCCAGGTTGCCAACTGCAGCCCTGCCACACAGGGTGATCATGATGCCTTCTTTTCTTTTGGCTCCTCAGAGAGCTGGGCCCTGCCTGTGTGGACAAGGGCACCCTCGTGGGCTGCCTTGGCACCTTGGCACTGGTGTGCACGCATGTGTCACTCAGACACACATGCAGGGGAGTCCGCAGTGGGGAGAATCTGCTTACGAAGAGCACCCATGTCTGAGTCCTCACCATGTGCTAAGAGGCTTATTTCTCAGGGACACTATCTGAATTCCCATCGCTGGATACTCCCTATGCTGATTTTGCAGGTGCAAAAATAGAAGCACAGAGATGGGTATTAACTTGCCCAAGGTTGCCCAGCAGGCCAGAGGGCAGAGTTTGGCCTAGAACCACAGTAATGATGATGATAAAAAATTATTATGATATTACCATCACTGATATTACATTTATGAATTATTTGCCATTACATTATGCATATAGAAGTCATCACTATGTATTACTATTACTATTAACAACAAATAATTTTTTTAACTGTGGTATAATAGCAGTAACATAAAATTTACCATTTTAACTATTTTTAAGGGCACAGTGCAGTGGCATTAAGCCCATTCACATGTCCCCAGCTTCCTGCCACTGCGCAGCTCCCCTTGTGGGCTCCAGGCCTGCGGTGTTAGCAGTACCTTCCTCTGCCAGTCCCTCTTGACCACTCACTGCGAGCCTGGAGGCCTCCCGCTGTCACTTTAAATACACTGTTAGCTGGCATCTGGGCCTCACACCTGCACAGCCACCTAATCTGCAGGCACACAGCTGGCACACCTGGCTGCCTGGCCCTGGGAACATCCAGGCTGCTGGGAACCCATCACCCCTCTACCACCCAGATACCCAGAGAGGTGACGTAGCCTGGCTTCCAGCAGGAGCTCGTCCTGGGCCATCGGTGTCCCTGTGGGTTCACTGGGTGGGCAGAACGAGGCTCAGGGCCTCAGAGCAGAACTGCAGTCTCCCACTGCCTCCTGCAGCTGGGCAGAGGGTCCAGGAAGGGACTGAGCATTTTTTCCCCCTGTACGTTTGTCCAGCATCACTGACCCTGATCCCTTAATACAGTGGACACAGTTCATAGTCGCCCTATTTACAGATGGAAACACTGAAGCTCAGAAAGGGGGGTGCACCCACACTCACACAGCCTGGAGTAAGCATGGGCACAAACTGTGTCCATTATATGAAGAAAAAATAGGCACCCTCCTGTCCACCCTGCACGGTACTCAGCACGGATGATTAATGGGGGATTAGAAAACAGGAGGACTCCAGTGGGGCCCCATTCTCTCTGTGGCCCACAAAGTCTCAACTTCCTGCCTTCCACTATCCCCTCCTCAACTCCAGACCAGAGAGGGCAGGACTTTGTCCTAAGTCACACAGCAAGCCAGGTAGAGCAGTGGCTGACCCAGGCCTCCTCACTCCAGGCTAAGAGGCCCTTTATCCTGTCACCCAAGCCCAGGCAGCCCTTTATGGAGACCCTGGTCTCCAGGCTTGGACATAGCAGGTACTTTAATGTGGTTCAATCCTCTTCATTCATTTATTCACTATGTACTCAGGACCTCCCCTTTTTATCTTCTGTACAACAGAGGGTGTGGGTCCCATGTGATAACCTCAAAAGTGTATTTAGTTTTTTTCTTTCAAGGGTTTTGAGGACTCAGAACCGTGGGTTCTAATTCTACTCTGCCTCTTAGGAGCTGTGTGATCTGACTGTCTCTGGGTCTCTGTTTCCTTATCAGAATCACGCGAGAAGGTTCCTTTCTTCCAGGGAGGTGGAGAGAATGAAACCAGCTGAGATCTGAGATGGGCTCAGAACTGAGTACACAGTGGGCACTCAATACATGTTCACAATGACTAGTATCTCTGTCATTATTGCTCAAAGTTCCATCCAGGAGGGATTGGGACCCCCCCAGTGACTCTTGCCCCCCTTCCCTGGAGAACACAGGGTAGCCTCCCTCTGCTGCAACCTTCCCAAGCTGGCCCTGCCCACAGCGCCATCACAGGAGGATGGCGCTGCACAAAGCGGGAACAGGAGGCCAGCCCACAGGAGTGTCAGCAAATGGGCACCAGCTGGGCTGGCAGCTAGAGCTGGCGGGCCTGGCAACCCCTCCCCTGCCTTCCCCTGGCACGAAGCCTGCCAGCCTCAGGTTTCTCAGGTCCTCAGAGGGGGGCAGGGAGGCCTGGCTGGGCTCCAGGGCTGGGCAAGCAGCTTCCCTCTCTGTGCCCTGTCTCCTCCAGGCACCTTCCCAAATGCAAGGCAGGTTGAGGAATGCCAGGCTCACTGGCTCCTGGCCTCACCATCACCCTCACCACCTCCCTCTCCAATAGCCTCTTGGCCATTCGAGCCCCAGGGCCATTGCACTGGTTGTGCCCTTGCCTGGTGCACTCTCATTCAATCCCTTCAGGCTTCCCTCACCTCCTTCAGGTCTCATCTCAACAGTCACTTCTCCAAGAGCCCCTCCTGGTCTAGAGTGCCCCTCACCCCTGTCCACACTTCTCCCCTGTCACATTATTAATTTAGCTGTGAACTGTCAGCTTCCCCCATCCCGTTCAGGTGCACCTGGCAATCCCCTGCCTCCCGGCCCCCAAATGCATGCATTTAGCAGGCAGCCCTCAATGTCTCAAGGGCGGCTCACATCACCCCATCACAGTCCCCCCAAACTGGCCCCTAGCTGGCCCCAGGGCACACACTGCATCCAGCCCCTGGAACCAGGCTCCCATGGTCACAGTGGGGACAGATGGATGCCTGGGGCAGCCAAATTAGGCCCTAGGAGGTGCTCTGGGTGCTCATAGCCCGTGCTGAAGGGACCTTCTCATGACTTGTCCCCACCCCTACATCCCCCAAAATATGTCCAAAGATGGAGGTTTGGGATTCCCCTTTGGGGCACAGCCCCACCAGTCTACCTGACACCCCTTGAAGAGATGGGGGGCTGGTGGTGGGGGGAGCTGGGCCTGGTCCAAGGACAGGGAAGGGCTGAGTGCGAGAGGGCAGGTGTGTATAGTGCTTCTGTGAGTCTCTCTGTGTCTCTCCAAGTTTCTGGGTCCCTCTGTCTCTCCATGTTTCTGTCTGTATTTCTGAGTCTCTGTCCTTTTGTTGGCTATGAGGCCCCACTTCTGATGTTGGAGGTGGTACCTTCTCCTTTCAGCTATATGGCGGGTATCACCCAGCTTCCACCCTGTGACCCTCCAGAGGCCAACTGAGGCCTGTCCCTAACCGCCATCAATTCCACGGCCTCCCAGCAGAGCTGAGCAAAGTGGATGCTGTGCTCTGGCCTACACTGGGGTCCCATCCAGTCCCAGGACCCATAGGGTGGGAGCAGGGAGGTGGCAGCCAGTTTTCTCTGCCATTGGAATGACACCTGCCTGGCCAAGAACAGACCTGTATCTGGCTCAGAATGAGGATGGGGGTCCTGGGATCAATGTCGGGGAGCTGGAGCTCAGCAGGGGGATCCCAGAGGATGGCCTTGGCCTGGGGACCCTGGATGAGGCACTGACTGGTGGAAGCCACAGACCCAGCCTGGAGGAGGCTGAGCCATGTTGACTGGTGGCCCACATTGCAAACCATGATTTCCTTGCATCCCTTTCTGCCAATGAGCATGGAAGCTGGGAGGGGCCAATGTCAGTGACAGAAGCTGCCTACATCCATCTCACTTCTGCCTTCTCTTAGCTGGCAGGACAGGTCCATTCTTTGGGCCTGTTTCCTCATCTGTGAAATGGGTACAACCATGATTCCTGACTCATAGGGCTGCTGTGAGAATGGAAAAGAATTGCTAAGCCCTCAGGGAAAAAATTCCTTTCAGAGAGAAAATGGAGGTAGGAGTTGGAGTTTTGAAGCATAAATAGGAGTTTTCCATAGGGGAAAGGCATTCCAGGCAGAGAGAACAGCATGGGCAAAGGCCTGGAGGTAGGAAATTGTAATCATAATGAGAATGTACAATAACCATCCATGGAGTGCCTGGCATTTGTCTTCAACCCCATAAGGGTTGAAGTACCCAATGTTCCAACAGACAGCTATTTTTGAGCTTCTCATTTCATAGACAAGGAAACAAGGCAGAGAGGTTAAATGACTTGCCCCAGATCACCCAGCAGCAAGCAGCTGAGCTGGGGCTAGAATCCAGACCCAGCTCTCACACCCGACCCTCACACCCAGCCAGCTGGGGCTGGGTTAGCTGGGGCCAGTGTGAGCAGGGATTCCCCTGGGATGATGAGCCGGCTGGAAGCAGGGAGGGTGCAGCCTTGACCTTCCCTGGCCCTCATTTGAGGAGGCTGACCAGACAGGCCAGCAAAGCCTAGCAGTTGGGCTTGAAGGTGTCTGGGGAGGCTCAGAGGCCTGGTCTTCCTGCTGAGCCCAGGGGAGGAGGGGGTCAGCTAGGGAGGGGAGGCACCTGGAGATTGTGCTGAGGCCAGCAGAAAACTCGCTTCAAAATTTTATCAGCTCTGCATGGAGGAGGTGGGGGCAGGGCTGGGTGTGGAGGACTGATGTGGAGGGGGAGACCTGGACCTGCATGATAATGAGCCAAGGCTACCCCTGCCCCCTGCCTGAGACAGTCACCTGGTCTATCCCTCTGACTCCATGCCCCTCAACACAACTTCACTGATGGAACCAGTGGGCTGTTGCTAGCAGATGGGCGTAGCAGAGGGAAAAGATTGGGTCCATCAAGCAATCAAGGTCAAGACTGGGAAACTGGGGAAGCTGGGATGGCTCAGCGGGTTAAGCTCCTACTTTGCAGCCCTGGGGAGCGAGGATCGAATCCTGGCCAGGCCCGTGCGAACCCATATGCTGAAATGAGGTGTACTTCCCATGCAGGAGGCCCCCCCCCGGTTCAGTTCTCACCCCCCAGTTCGGCCCCTGACTTGAGGGGCATTCCTCCCACGCGGGAGGCCCCCAGCCCACCTGTGTGGAATAAAACCATGTCAAAAAAACTGATGACATACAACTATGAAGACTGCTCTGGGCCCACACCCTTTCTCTGTCTCTCTCTGTCTCTGTCTCTCTCTGTCTCTGTCAAAAACAATAAAATAAATCTAAAAAAAAAAAAAAAAAGACTGGGAAACTGATTCGCTCTCCCTCTTACACCCCGGAGACCTGGAACTCCACGGCCTCATTTAATTCTTATACCATACCTAGGAGTTGGCATGATTATTATCCCCATTGTACAGAGGAGGAAACTGGGACACAGAACAGTAATATGTCCAAAGTCACATGAGGGCTGTGTCTGGAACAGAGACAGGAAGCAGTGGCCCTGTGCTTGGCACCCAGCACCTGTGACTTCAAGAGGCTAGACCACTCATCCACCTCCACATCTCTGCCTAGGCTGCTGACCACCTGGGATACCCCACGCCTATCACGGGCCAGCTGTCGTGCAGAGCTCAGCTCAGCCACATCGCCTCTGCGAGGAGGCTGCCATGGATTTCCCCACTATTGCAAACCCTGCTGGTCTTAACCTCAGGCATTTGCCCACAGAACCAGGAAACACCCAGCTGGGAAGGCTGGGGCTGGGGGAGGGGGCACACTGGAGACCAGAGAGGGTAGTGACCTAGCCAAAGTCACACAGCACTCCACCTTCCCACTTGTAGCTTTGGGTCTCTGTCTTAGCTCTGAGAATCAACTAATCAGTGTTTATAGCACACAACTCAGCGCTTTCCCAGCTTTCCTTGGAGGTATCAAATTGTCTGTCACTCTCAAGGCTATATCATGCCCCCCTCCCCCCCCCCGAACCTCTGGGGCAGGACCTCATCTCCTGAGACCTCAAGAACCTGCCTGCCACCTCAGACATTAAGGTCAGGGCCTGCCTCTACCTTCAGACCCCTAGGAAGTACCTGTCTCACCCCTCAGACTCTCTTTGAATCATCTCTTTCCCTTAGACCTTCACATAGCATGAGCCTGGCCCCTTGGACTCCAGTGTAGGCCCACTTTCCCCCCTCAACCCACCCATTGCATCTGCCTCCAGGTTACAGCGTGGTGGCCACCTCCTCCCTTGGGGCGCCTGGGTCTGCTTTCCCGGCACCAAGGATCATGCAATAACTCACAGACCCCTTCAGGTCTCCCAGGGGTCCCCCTCCCCCACGTGAGGCCAGTGTACCCCATCTCCCTAGGCCCATGATCCGTGCACAGCCAGCTCACCTCGCTCACGCACGAAGTAGGCCAGGTAGAGGTCTAGCTCCTTGACCGCCACGCCGATGTGGTGTGGCTGCACGCAGAGCACTGGGTGGCCACACTGAGCCGCCTTGACCAGGCGCTCCCCGTCAGTGCTCTCCAGCGGGATGCCCTTGAAAAGGATGACCATGACCAGGTCCAGCCTCCACACCTTGTCGGCCTGGCGCAAGCAGTCGATGCGGCGCATCTTGCCCTTCTGGTCAGGGTTGGAGAGCACGCAGCCCGGCGCCTTCTTGCCGGTGATGGCCAGTACGAAGTCCTCGCGGCACTCAGGCCGGATGTCCTTGCGCAGCTTGGCCAGCAGCCGCGACGCCCACTTCTGCTTCACCTCTGCCTTCTCACCCAGCAGCTCGTCCTTCACCGCGCGCTCCTCGTCCTTGGACATCCGCTTCTCGTGCTTCTTGAAGTACTTGCGCTTCCGCGCCTGCAGGTTAAACCAGGTGTAGGCGAAGGCGCGCACGTGAGGCAGCAGCGCCTCGATGAACGGGTGGAACTCATCCTGCGGGTAGGAGAGGCCGGAGGTCAGAAAGCAGACAGCGACCCATTGCGGGGTATAGAAGACTGAGGCCTGGGGGTACCCAGGCAAACCCACTGAACATGGAGGGTCAGGCAGATGTGGGCTGGGGGTCACTGCAGACCCCTCTGCATTCTGGGGAAAACTGAAAGAACCAAGCAGAAGTTCACAGAGGATGGTAAAGAACCCCTTTGTCCAGATGGGGAAACTGAGGCTTGGACTAGGTGGGACTAGCTCAAGCATGGAGACTGTCTTGAACCCCAGGATACAAACAGGACCAGCCGAGGGTCCCAGGTGGGGGCTGATGGGGCGCCTCTGTATAGATGGGAAAACTGAGATAGGGAGAATAGGAGGTCATGGATCCATTCTTTGCCTTTGAGAAGCATACCCGAATTTGAAATTACCATAAAGAACCAGAGGTTGAATACTTTAATAGCCTCTGTTGCCACTCGATCCTGTAGTGCAACATTCATCACAGCTGAGATGTAAAGGACTGGCACAGCGGTATCCCAATAAAACTTTACTGACAAAAACCGATGGTGGGCATTGGGCTCCCGGGCTGTAGCGTGAGCTCTAATGTCAAGAGAGGGGCTGAGCACACAATGGGTGCTCAATGATTGCAAGAGAAACCAGGGTCCTTCCTCAGACCCACTGCTCAGCAGAGAGCACTTGACACCAACTGGGGGTCCAAGGCTGCTTCTACTGGCCCTTGGCACTGATGAAAAAAACGAGGACAAAGGGC
Organism: Craseonycteris thonglongyai; assembly: GCA_004027555.1. Classification (NCBI taxonomy): domain Eukaryota; kingdom Metazoa; phylum Chordata; class Mammalia; order Chiroptera; family Craseonycteridae; genus Craseonycteris; species Craseonycteris thonglongyai. The sequence goes on along the minus strand of PVKE010009169.1, from coordinate 21,674 downwards.
CATTCCTAAATACCACAGGTACAGACAGGACTGGTTGAGGCCCTGAGGCAAAGACTATGAATACCTGATGTCAGGGGCTGATGGAAGGGTGGGGGCACCTGCATAGACCCATTGCAGGGACCAGGAAAGCTGAGGCCTAAGGAGACATGAGGTTAGAATGCACTAGAAGCAGGGGAGTTCAACTGTGGAGGCCAGTTCACCCTACCCTGTACCCCATAGACCTACCTCACAGATGGAAAAACTGAGGCCTGGGGAGGCTGAGACCCAACAAGAGCTGTGACTTCAACAACCAGCTCCCATCATGATTAATAGGTGTTGCTGGGGTCACAATGTCCATTTTATAGATGAGGAAGCTGAGGCCCCAGGAGGGGATCCAGTCATGAGTGGCTGGGACTGGACCCCTCACCCATATGACTTTCCCCATGAAAGCAGCAGCCTCAGTTGGGCCTCTTAGAGAGCCATATGGGAGGTCCCCATCCCCTCTATGGGGATGGAAGGGCTGCATCATTCTCTCCATTTTCCAGCAAGGGAAACAATATGCAGAACATCCAAGACCTGGTTTCTCAGCTTCTAACAGCAAGACATTCAGAGAAAGGAAGACAGAAGAAAAACACTGGTCCACCTCACCACTCTTGCCTGGGCTGTACTGGAATTCTTGAATGGGGTAACATCTCTTTCTGACTTATGAACCCCAGTATCCACCCAGCTCTCAAAAGGCTGGATTGCACTATTACTATTATTATTGACATTGTTGTTACAATTCTTTTGGTTGCCAGCAATCTTCCAGGGGGCAGGAAGAGGCCCAAGGCTACCTCTTGTGTGGTGGGGAAACTGTGTAAGAGAGGGGTGGAGACCAGGCCTAGGTCCTACAGGGTCTCAGAGCTTTTGTAAGAATAAGAACCCAGAATCCCCACCCCCATGAAGGCCACCAGGCCCCTTTCTCAAAGCACTCTGTTCTCCACCAGTCTGGGATCTCTGGGACAGAGAGAAACAGCTGCTCTGGGCTCTTGGTTTGCTTTCTAAGTGAATGTGGCTGGGCTCAGTCCTACCTCCAGACCTGGACGCTCACAGTACCTCCCACCTGGTGCACCCTCCCTGCTCTGTGCTCCATCTCCCCTTGGGCCACCTCTGGCCATGGGCTGCTGGGGGGGAGGGGGACAACCTCAGATTTCACCTATTACTGAGGCTCTGAAAATAGCCTCCCCTCCCCCACCAGGGGAGGGTGGGGCAGGACGGGGCTATGCGCCTAACTCCCCACTCCAATGTCCCCTGAAGCATGAGTCACCGGAACAGCTGTGGCAGGGACTGGACCTCAGGGCCCTTTTGCGTTGCCCTCCTCCTCTTCCCCCTACCCGCTGCTGACCTGCTGAGGCAGAGGGAGAATGAAGGGGGCCCATCCCCTGCCCATCCCTGTCCAACCTCAGGGTTGCTTGTCCTGTGCCTGAATGGCATTTGACATGCCATCCACAGAGATGGGAAGCCACTTGCCCAGGGTCACACAGCTGGTCAGCAGAGCTCGGACCAGAGCCCAGGTCATCTGGCCGGAGAAGCCAGGGGCAAGGAATCAATAGAGACACAGGTTGCTGCCCTCCCAAGGAGGGGTGGCAGAAGGCCAGGGCAACAGTGTGGACGTTGGGCCGTGGCTGCCACCCAAGTTCTGGTGATTACTGGGGCCCTGATAAGAAGTTGGGAAGGGGCAGCTGGGGTGTCAGTCAGCAGGGGTGGACAACCATCCCAGACTCCTCTTCTCCTTGAACCCCTTTCTCTCTGAGCACCTCCCCAGTTCTGAGCCCCTCTCTCTCAATTCCTTTTCTTGGTCTGGGCTCCTCCTCTCTGAACCTCCACCCTTCTTCCAGCTCCTCCCCTCTCTTAGCGCCCCTCCCCCTCTCTGATCTCTCCCCCTTCTCTGGGCTCTCTCTGGGGCAAGGTACCAGGGAGGCAGGCAGGGGCGGGAGCCCACGTCACTGATGACCCCAGGCTGGTCCTGGAGAAAGGAAGACAAACATTCTGTAACTGGGTCATGGACCTGCTGCCCCATCCTCCTTCATCCTCTCAGGGAGGTCAGGCCAGGTGAGAGGCAGGCCTGTCCCTCTCTTTGTCCCACAAGACCTGGGACAACCAAGGCCTCTTCCCCAGGCACCTCCCTATGCCCTCACTGGCTGACTGGGCAAAGGAGACAGCCAAGGCCAGCTAGATGCTGAGAATCCTTTCGAACTCCTACATATCCCTCAAATACCATCTTGTGATCTTTCGGGCAGACTCTCTTGCTCTCCTGAGTTCTCCCAGACCTAGCTTGACCACACGAGCTGAGGAGGTCTGCGTCCAGCTCTCGCCCTTCTCCCACCCTGCAGGCCCAGGGCTGCAGTGCTCACTGCCAGGCTGACCGTGTGGGGAGATGAAGTGGGTGACATCAGCCTCCGTGTTTCACCTGTATGACCCAGGAACAAATCACTGGTTCACTTCGGGCTAGTTTCTCATTCTGTACAATGGGCAGCAAGGGGTACTGCAGCATGTTGGGGATTGGGGGGTTTGTCTATTGCCTTGGTAACCAGAGATGCAAGGTGCAGGGGGAGGGAAAGCAAGGCCAGGCCTTTCCCAGAAACCCCACTTGACCCACTAAGACTTGGTGACCAAAATGGGCAACAGCAGCTGGAAGGCAGGTACCTTGGTCAAAGCCCTTGCTGGGCCCTATGGACTGGACAACTGTGCGCTGGGCTGTGCCCCTCCCAGCCTCCCTGTGGCCCTACTCTTAGCAGTGCAGGACAGCAAACCAGGACATAAAACTCCAGCTCCCACCCCGAAAGTGTTTTGGGAAGGACCCTATCTCCTTCATTCACTTAGTGATTCAACAAACATGATTCTTATCTACTTCTTAAGAGCTTATCTCAAACTCCTATGCATCCTCTAAGGCCCTGGTTACAGTGTCCCCTCCTCCAGGGTAAGTGGTAAACAGTAGAGCTCATATGTGAACACAGACCCATCTGGCACCAGAATTAGGGTTCCTAACCTAAGGTCACTCCTCCCCGTCAGAGCATCAGAGTTTATGAACAGCTCTTACCTAATGAAGAAGAGAGTCACTCAGTTGTTCAACAAACATTTACTGTCTATTGTGTGCCAGCTCCATACACAATGCTGGGGGCTCGGCCCTCACCTTGATCCTCATCTGGGACAGCATGGACATTAAATAAGCGAACAGGTATGTAATAAAATGTCAGGTTGAGGGGAAGCCGGGATGGCTCAGTGGGTTGAGCGCTCACTTTGCAGCACCGGGGACTGAGGATCAAATCCCGGTCCCGGCCCGTGCGGAACCATGTGTTGAACTGGGAGCTCCCCTAGTTCAGTTCTCTCTCTGTCTCTGTATATCTCTCTCTCTCTCTCTCTCTCTGTAAAAAAAAAAAAAAAAAAATATATATATATATATATATATATATATATATATATATATATATATATATATACACACACACTAAAAAAAAAAAAGAACTTTAAAATGTCAGGTTGAACAAAGTGGTTTGAAAAACTTTTAAAGACTTTAAGGAGGGCAGAAATCTCCTTGGGGGTATTTTTTGCTGGGGGTGGTTAGGGAAGGTCTCTCAAAGAAGACATCTGAATAAAGATCTGAAAGCTGATAATCCAGAGTCGGAGCTTTCCAGGTGGAGAAAACAGCACATGCGAAGTTCTAAAGGGCAGATCGTGCTTAATGTTACATGGGAACAGCAAGGAGGCTGGTGAGGCTGCAGTGGAGTCAAGAAGACGGGGAGTGGAGCGGGGAAAGGCAGGGAGAGGCCTGGGTCAGGTTCTGCAGGGCCCGACAAACTAGTCGAAGAATTTGGGTAAAATGAGACCAGTGAGTGAAAATTTCCTGCCAAACTGACCAGTGAGTCTGAGCCCTGGGTCTCCTCACTTCCCTCTCTGTGTCTTGGTGTCCCAGGAGGAGGACAGGGACTTAGCCAGAGGGCCACAGTGTTAGAGAGAGAGAGGAGTGAGGTCCCGTCTCTTAGAGGCTGAGCATTTATTGTGCCCATTGTCCAGAGAAAGAGACCGAGGCACTGAGCATTGAAGCCACTGGCCTAAAGTCATGAGCCAAGGAGCCTAGCTGGGACCTGAATCAGTTCCTATGACCGTGGACACCTTGACTCCTCAGCCCCTCTGCTGGGCCCCTGGAGCACATGGTCTTGCCCCATTTTTGGGGCTCCCCAACTCTGCCCACTCTGCACCCTGCAGGCTCTCTGAATTCCATGAGGCTCCTCCCCCTGCTCAGTCCCAGTCAGTAGACTACCACCTCCTCCTCAGGGAGGCCCATTCATCTGAAGGGGCAGCCTGGTCCTGCCCCCATCCCCTCAAGGGGACAGTTTTGTTCACTGCTGTGTCCCTAGAATCCAGATCAAGGAGGGCACAGTCTCATCCTCTGCCCACTGCCCTGGTTCACACACTCCACCTGACAAAGGATGCTGATACCCACGTGGGTCCAGCCAACCTCGGGGAGGTCCAGGACAGGGTTGTGCCACCGGGAGAGGCCAACAGAGAAACTCCTGAGAGTCAAAGCTCCAGTTGTTGTTTGTTTGTTTTTTTGCGGGGGGGGGCTCACTGCTACCACAGTTATTTGGCGCCTACTGTATAGCAGGTACTGTGCTAAGGGCAAAGCACCAGAGGAAAGCACAATTATGTTCTGCATTGGGGGACAGACGGAGAGACTGAAGCTCAGAGACTCAAGAGTGCTCTCTCAACTGGCAGAACCATCCATCCATCCATTCATGCAACATAATTATGAGCACTGATGTGTGCCAGGCGCTGTGCCCAACAACCGAGGGGTGTCCTGCCTCCCTGGACCCTCAAGCAGCCTGAAGAATTGAGGGTTACCATTTACTTCATTTCACCAAGAGGACAAGGGGGTACCGGAGGCCTAGGTCACCACCCCCCAAGGCACAAAGCTACACGCTTTCTGAGCCTCCTGAGCAAGGCCAGCCTAGGTTCCTGAGCCCCCACCCCACGTTCAGGTACATGTGAGGCGGGGTGGGGCTGTGAGTGTGCACATGCACAGGGGGGTGTACGGTTCAGGCCTGTGGGAGCACCTGCACTGCAGACGTTCAGCTGACAGGCACCCAGGTGCATCAAAATGGGCAAGGGCTGCATGGGGCAGGAGGTCTCACACACAGTGGCATTCCCCATCCATTTGGCGTGAGACTGGAGGGGGTAGCAGAAGGCAGAGTGAGAGAGGAGAGAGACAGAGAGACACAAGGAGATGGGAGAGACAGAGCAAAAGAGGACAGAGGGAAAGGCTGGGGAGAGGGGAGAGGGAGGGAGAGGGGAGGAGGAAGGAGAGGCAGAGAGGGGGAGAGGGGGAGAGGGGGAGAGAGGGGGAGAGAGGGAGAGAGAGGGAGAGAGAGGGAGAGAGAGAGAGAAAGAGAGAGAGAACGCTGACTCAGCCAGAATCCCAGCTTCGTGATTTACAAGGCGCAGGGTCCTGGTGCTGAGGCACCTCTGCAGAAAAGGGTGTGTGTGTGTGTGTGTGTGTGTGTGTGTGATGTGTGTGTGGTATGTGTGTGTGGAGGGGACACAGAGACACACAGAAAGCAAGAGAGGCAGGGAGAGACATGGATCGAGGTTGTGCCTTGTGTAAGATCTAGTCAGAGGCAATCAGACCCCAGCTGGGAGGCACAGAGGGAGTGCCCACCTGCCCAGGCCAGGCCAACCAGCCAATTGGGAAGTGGCCCCAACCACCAGCCTCACCAGCATGCTGTGCTGCCCTGGCCATCTCTGGTCTTGGCTCCTCTTCCAGCCCAGAGGTGCTGGGGGAGCCCTGACCCCACAGAACCCACACCAGGCCTAGACCTCACTGCCTCAGCCTCCCCTCACCCTCATACCTGGCCCATGAAAGGCGCTTAATGAAGATCTATTAAATCAAACATAAGTTGGGGACCCTCTCCTAGTCTCACTCTCCTTGCTGGAGAAATGGCAGTAAAAAGAGGGCCTCTCTGGAAGGACAGAGCTGAAGGAATGAAGGAAAGAATAAATGAATGAGGGAGGGGGCCCTGGTGGCAGGGCTGGCCATGGCCCCAGGGAATCCTGGGCTCTGCAGCCAAGAGGGATTTGGCCCCAAACCCGGAATAACTAACGTGGCCGAGGCGGCGGGTGAGAGGGAGGCAGGGAGGGAGGCCCAGAGTGGGGCAAGCGCTGGGAGGCTGGCCTTCCCGCCGGCAGGATTTATGGAAGTAACGGCTGCTCCACACAGTTCCTCTTAAGAGTAAAAGTGAAAAAGCGCTTGAGTCACCACCATTGAAACAGGGACAGGGTTCCCAGAATCCTCCAGGGCCACCAGGCCGCTGCTGCCCCTCTTTGGTGGGCAGGGCGGGGCAGGGCGGAGCGGGGTGGGGATGGGGGGGGAGGGCCCAGGGCAGGCTGGCACCGGAGCCCCCTGGCTTCCTCCCCCAGGCCCCCTCCCCCAGGCCCCCCTGGCAGGTCTCACCTCCTAGAAGGATCCAGGTCGGATCAGCTAAAAGGGAGCTATTTTAGGCTGTACTCAGCTTGTAAAATTAGTAGGGTCAAAGGGGGAGATGGAAGCCCAGAGATGGAGAGACACAGGGAGAGACAGATAGGGTAAGGAGAGAGACAAAGAGAGGGGAAAGAGGCGATGAGAAATATAGTTGGAGAGATCCAGAGAAAGACAGACAGAAACAGAAGAGGAGATAGATGGAGTGACAGGGATAGAGGCAGAGAGAGGGAGAGACAGAGCTGGAGAGAGACAGAGACCAAGATAGAGACAAATGGGGTAGGGGCAGGATAGGGAGACCCAGCCAGACAGCCAGGAGTGGGGGTCCTGCAGGAGCAGTCAGGGTCCTCTCAGGTCCCCAGCTGGAGACCCCAGACTACCTAGGCCTGCAAGAAGCTGTGGGGATTATACTGAGGCTGCAGGGGGAGGGAGCCCGAGAGGAGGTCCCACGCAGGAGAATAAACAGAGTGGGGGGAGCCCCCTGTGTTTGGGCTGCTCCCTCCCCACCCCTCCTGGGAGTGTTCTGGTTCTCTCTGCCTGTCTGTGTTCTGGTCTCCGTGTCACTTGCACCCAGCAACCTCTGATTTTTATTTTACGTTTCCAACCGAGTGCTGCCTGGCTGATCCTTGCTCTGCACCTGGGAAAGCCAGGCCCAGTGAGTGTCCATGACTCCAGGGCTCTGGTTCTCCCTGCCACCTGCTCTGGGCAACGTGGATGGAGGCCTGTCTCCCAGGCAGCCTGATGGGGGAATTCCAGGGCACAGTGACAAAAGGCGGCCTTCCAACCTCTCCTGGAATAGCCTTCCTCTGCCTGGCCCCCTATGTGACTCTTGGAGGTGGACAACTCAGGAAGGGCAGGGGTACCCAGGGCCTCCCACCCCCTAAGTCTGGAGACTAGGAGGCCCAAGGTCACAGGCAATGGGGACTAGAACTCTAGTTGTTATTGGGGGGCTTCAGGATGACTACAAGACAGAAGTGGGCCAGCAATAATGCTTTCAGAGACACCCCAAAGGTTGCTTATAGGGGGAAACAGAGGCCAGGAGAGGGGCAGGGACTTTCCCAAGGTCACCCAGGAGATCATGGGTAGGACAAGTCTGAGTACCCCCTCAGCACCAACCTTCACTGTCTCTGCCAGGAGCCAGGAACTCCTCAGCCAGGGCTTGAGGAGGCTAGTGACAAAGACAGGGGAACCCCTGGCAGAGACTGGGAGTCTGCTACTCCCCATGCAGTGCTCATCTGACATTCAGGACTGCACTCTGTAGGCTCTGTAGGCCATGCTGCCCCTCACCAGAACCTGCTTTAGCCTCATGTAAACTCAGAGGAGACTGAGGCCAGAACTCCACTGGCCTAGACACACAAGGACATGGGGTGGGGGCAGAACTGGAAGGTAGAACCAGAAGACCTGGGGCTGGGGGGGGGGGGGGGGGGGGGGGGGGGGGGGGGGGGGGGGGGGGGGGGGGGGGGGGGGGGGGGGGGGGGGGGGGGGATCCTGGAGGGATCTGGGGAGTGCCTGGGGTGCGGCCTGGGGAAGGGTCCCCCTCCCCCTCTCAGGTCACTGCACCAGGACTCAGTCTTAACAGCCTGGGAGCATGTCCAGGAGTGAGAAGCTACGGGAGGGGGCAGGGGCAGGTGCCGGCGGGCGAGGCGTATGCAGCGCCGCAGTGCTCGCCAGACCCTGGAGCGCCGGCCTCCCGGTTCCTCCCGGCAGCGACAGCGACTCAATAATCCCCAAATCGATGCGGTGAAAACATTGGGACGGTGGGGGCCGGAGGCCGAGCCGCGATGTCGAGCACCCCCTCCCCCCACCGCTAGCGCCTCCAAGTTCGCGCGCCCTCTCCCCCTCCACGCACACGTGGGCCAAAATGGGAGGAAAGGCGGCCCGGGCTGGTATGGCAGGGCACAACCTTGGTGGGGGGGGGCCCGGGAACACATCCGAGGGGTCCCCTCCTCAAGAGTGCTGGGGAGCCCACGGACCCGCCATGACCCCCTCAAACACTCTTGGAGGCAGGCCCAGGTACAGGCCCAGGGTTCACGCAGAGCTCATCTTTGCGGGCACCCCCAGACCTTTCTGGGTGGGTGCGGGAGCGCGTCATGCATGGGGGGACGAACTGCAGTCAGAGCCCCACGTCCGGCATGGGGAGAGGTCCTGAGCGTCCCGGAGGGGGGCGGCGGAGCGGGGGTCCCGGGTGAGGGTCCGGGATATATGGGGTGGGGTCCCCCTGCCCAGCCCATACCCCTCCGGCCCCTGGCCAATGTTGGGGCATCTTAGCCAGGGTAGCGGGAGGGAAGCGCGCCTTTTTCGTCCCGCCTCCTCGGGCTTCCAAACTCCCGGACCTGCCTGTGGGGACGCAGGGCCCCGGAGCGGGGGGCGCGGACGGGGGGCGTACCTGGGTCAGGCAGAGCGGGGACGAATACATCCCGGGCGCGGCGGGAGGCGCAGGGCCGGCCGGAGCGGGCGCGCTGAACTTACTGAGTCATTTTTCCAACCCGCCCCCCCCGCCCCCCCGCGGCCGGCGCGCGCTCCTCGCCGCCTCCTCCCTTGGTCTCCCTCCCTCCTCCCTCCCGCTCTCTCCCTCCCTTTCTCCAGCGCGTCTCTCTCGCTCTTCCCCCTCTCTCTTCCTTTCCTGTCCCTCCCCACCTTCTCTCTCCCTCTCCCCTCCTCCGTCTGTCTCTGTCTCCCCTCCCTCTGGCAACCGCCCCCCTTCCTCTCCCCCCAATTTCTCTCCCCTCCCACTCGAACCTCCCACTTCACAACATCCAACTTTCAAAGAAACGAGGGAAAAAAAAAGAGCGCGAGCGAGGAAGGAGAGCTGCTCCCCCAGGCCTCATGAACCCCCTTATTGCTATTATTACAAATTTCAAGCCGCGCGGCTTCCGGGGAACGGATAAGGGCCTGTGGTCTCGCAGATGGGACCGCAGAGGGTCCCTTAGGCTTGCCTGCCCAAGTCAAATGGGGAGGAAGCGCTGGGCATTTGGGGGCAGGAGGTGATTTTTAAGACCCAACTCACCCCGAGTTGGCCGGGAAGTTGCAGAAAGGAGCCAAGGGGATGGGGGGGGGGGCGCGGGTGAAGAATGAAGCAGTGACGTGTGCAGAGGCCCGGTGCGAGAGTGCGGCTTTCCCCTTAAAGATGTACATCCCGGGCTGTATGGCAGAAGGGGTCCACGCACTCCCTCCTTCTGCTCCTCCCAGGGCGAGACAGGGGCTGCAGCGACCAGACTGAGGGGGCTGTCTACAACTGCGCCCCCATTAATTAAAGGGACCCCAGCTAACCCATGAGCCTCCAGAAATCTGCTCTTTCCTCCTCCACCAGCACCAAAGGGGAACTAGGGGGTGGCTTTGGCCTCCCCTATATGTCTCCCCTGAACCCCAGGAGGAAGATGTCCAGACAAAACCTAGGGTGGTTCAAATAGAATTTGGCAGCCTCTTCCCAGGTGTCCAGCGATTCCTACTAACCTCAGCCATGTGCCCATTTCAGGGATCTGGAAAATGAAGCACAGCAAACGGCTTGGAGCCAAGCTGTCAGCCCTCACAGACCCCTCATTCTTCAAGCTCCACTGCTCTCCCTGTAGAATAACTAAGCACCGACCTGCCTTCCCCAGACTGAGGCCTCAACCCTGCCGCCTCCTAGCCTGGCTCAGAGGCTGCTTGCTGTGCTTCTCCTCCCCACCTCACAGACTAGGGTGACCTGGCTCCTCACTTCCTTCCTCTGGTGTCCCGCTCTATAAAGTGCCCATCAGCATGGGGTCAGTTGGCATAAGGATATAATGGCTTGACTTTCTATCGGGTGTGCACACAGACATTCTTAGAAAAAGTAGCCATTTTAACTAGTTTCTTGGAGCATCCTGAGGCCAATGACAACCTGTTACCAACTTGGGGCAGCTAGCTGACCCATGCCCAGGGCTTTGGAAGATGACAGCAACCTTGACATTCTCCTGTGTTACAGGGGAAGAACCTGAAGTCCAGAGAACGGAGGCCACTTGCCCAGGGTTCCAAGGTGGGACTAGAAAGAAGCAAGATTCACGTGGAGCACATATTCCCTGGTCCCCTTGTTCTTATTGCATGTGGCTGATGGTTATTCAGACATCGTGGGAACTTCGCATGTTTTTTAAATCCCCATTGTGCAGCTTTGGTGGGCATTTCAAACCTCAGGATGAATGGAGGAGGCAGGTGTGTAGGAACCCAAATACCAACATAAAGCAATATTTTATTTAAAAAACTGCCATAAACGCATAGAGGGCATAATCCTCAAATCACATATAAAAGTTAAAAGTGGATTTCTAAGCATTCTCCCTCAGACTGCCCCCCCACCCCCATCCCCACCCTGCCTGCAACCTTCATGTGGCAGTTGAGATTCCTTTCCAAGGTAAAGTTTGGAGATCTGGACTGTCCCTCTTGGAACCTCAGTTTCCACATCTGTGAAATGACATTAGGTTGTATCTCAAAAGGCTTGGGAGTTCTGAATCCTTGAGATGTGTGTGAAGACTGTTATTGTACTAGTCATGGCAGACAGGAGAACCTTCTGCAAATTACTAACAGCAGTGTGTATATGTATCAAATCTCCCACAGTTCAGGCAGGAGAGGCCCATAAAATGCACATAGTAGGTCCACAGCAGGCCAGTGTGGTGCAGAGTTGTAGCCTGGGTCAACATTGTATCTAGCCAGCAGCTTAACAGTCCAGTGCCTCATTCTCCCACTCTGTGAAATGGGGAGACAGTAGTTCCAACCCCCTGGGTAGTGGGTAAACCTTTAGAACAGTGCCTGGCTGTGTGAGGACCGGGGAGGAGGTGCATGATTGAGCTCTTGGCGCACTGGAACACAACTCAGCTCATTTGTCAAAAAGTAGAAGTGCACTGTCCCTGGAATTCCCTCTTAGGCTTCTCTGTAACTGTCCGAGATACAGATGCATAGGAGTGTTGACTGCCACCCCATAACACTAATGGCAACAACTTAGAGCCAACCACCAGGTCCATTTGTGGATGTCAATTCAGCAGTGCCAGCATAGGTACAGGCCGAAATACTATGCAGTCTCATAAAAGAACATGGGGCTCCCACGTGGAGACATCTCCAAGAGACATGCTGGGGAAAGCAAGGTTGGGACCAGGTTCCTCCTCCCACTTGATGCTGGGAGGACCCCCAATCCACAATGTCCCCAGACATTCTCATTTGGCATTAAAAAAAGAATATACGTGTATCCATGGTAAGAATATACAGGTATCCTTTACAAGAATACACATGTATCCTTTACTAGAATGGGTACCTCTCCCATCTTCAATTGCTCATACAAAGCAGGATGACAACAGGACCTCCTTGGATTGGGGTCTCAGCAGGGTAGGGAGGATGAGAAGATTCTATTTTTTGCTTTTACCCTCTTCAGATGTTCATGAATGGCTTGTGTAATTAAAAAGTAAACTTTGAAAGAGTGGAATGCACAGAGAAGCTCAGGTAGGGACAATAGGAGCCTCCGTGGTGACACCACAGCTGCCACACCCAGAGAACAGAGGAGGAGGCATGGGGCCAGGCCTTGTGAATGCTTGGTCTTGATGGTGCCATTCCTCCTCAGCCCTCAAGGTGGTCCTGTGTGTTCCTATTTTTCAGATGAGAAACTGAGGCTCTAGAAAAGGATGTTCAGGTCCTTGGTCATGAGAAGTAAAGGTGGGATATGACGCTAGGACTAGCACACAAACACACATAACACAGATACAACACACCACAGTCACAGATTTACACAGACATACACAAATATGCCACACAGACCCAGATTTCCACATACACAAACTCAGGTACAGACACACAGATCCAACATGACACACATACGAGTAACACAGACGAACAGTGACACAGAGATCCACATGAAGATAGCCTCACACAGACACACACATAGACACACAAATGTACACAACTACAAACACAACACACGTACACTCATCCACGATCATATACTCACACCCAAACACAAGGACACAGGCTTACAAGCACACATACCCACAACAGAACCCCTCCCAGGATTCATAAACAGGCACATGTGCACATACACACATACACAATGACACACAGCAAACCACATCCCTGCTCCTCCCTCTTGGTCATCCCTATCAACTCCCCCCACACCTGTGGTCCTCCCCTCCACAAATGCAGGGACCTGTCTGTGAGGGTCTGTGCCTGTATGTCAGTGTGGGTCCATGTGGTTGTGTGCACCTATGTGTGTGCATGGAGTTTGGTACACATGTGGCTGTGACTGGGCACCCAGCAAGGGTATGTCATGGGTGTATGCTTATGAAGGTGCATATATGAATGTGTCCCCCTGAGCACCTGGTGACCAGTGAGAATGGAGGTGAGTGTGGTGTGGGGCAGACCAGGTATGTGTGGTGGGAGAGAGTTGCGTCTGAGTGCTGGCAGACGGTGTAGGTAGGGGAGGGTGAGGATAGAGAGTGGAGGGAGGCTTCGATGGCAAGGGAGGTGATGGGAGTATGTGACTGAGCACTGTGTGTATGTACGCCTGTGTCAACATGGAACCCCTTTTTCTCCAAATAGCCCTTCAAAATGGAATGCAGCTTTAAAGTAAAAAACAGAGCCTTGGCCTGACCTTAGGACTTTCATATTTAAAAATGATATAAAGGCCTTGGGGTGGGGGTGGACACAAAAATAATTCCCTTGGAGGTGAGAAAACATTCTGTTGCCCCACCCCGTGTGGCCAAGTCCCGAACAAGTGCTGGGAGGTAGGACTGGGGAGACCACCCCCGGCCAGGAGAGTGAAGAGGTCTCCTGGGTCATCCCCCTAGGCCAGACCTAACCCCGGCATTTCTGTAACCATCCCTCCCTCAGGACCTCCTCCACAGCAGAGGAGGAGGGAATCCCGGCGCCCCGCCTCCCTCCGGGGCAGATCCCCACGCGCGCACGCGCAACCCCTGGCGGGAGACATCGCCGCCACCGAGTGATCGCATCCCGGCGCCACCTCGTGCCTGAATCTCACGCCAGACCACCTGGGGCCGCGCCTATTTGAGACCCGAGGCAGGGAGAAGTGCAGGGGATGGGGTAGGGGCGTGAGAAAAGTAGACAAGATTTTGGCAAAGCAGCGGAAGCATCCGCCGCGCCCCACCCAGCAGACCCGCTGCAGAAAAAGAAAGTTCTTGGAGAAGCGGGGAAGAGGAGGTGAGACTCGCGGGGGGGCGGGGGCAGGGGAGAGTGTAGAATCGACACCGTAGACCCATCCCAAGATAGTCACTCAGCACCAGTCACATAGAGACACCCAACTGTCTCCTGGGACGCAACCACACGACACCGTTTCCCACTCACCGACACCCCCTAACCACCATACACTCATACAGAGACACCCCACAAATCATCCAGGCATATCACAGCCCCTGGGAACACACAACATAGCCACACAGCTTCACAGCACCATTCCAAAGGGACGCACCTCACAGTCGCCCAGTTATCCAAAAACAAACTGTTCCAGGACCGCACAATGTTCTCACACACGCAACACAACACACCCAGCCACGTGGATGCGCAGACACAGAGACACATAAAGGAGAGGACCCGACGCCTCAGGACCCTCGGACCTTCGGAACAGGGATAGGACCACCCAGCCGCACAGGCCAGCGAACGCATCCCCGATTCCCGCGCTGACCCGTTTGGGAATACTGGAGTCCCCAAACGCACCCTTCCAGTGCGGATGCCACCGACGCCTGCGGACCGGACACTAGAACCCTCAAGTGCAGCCCTCTGGGGCGCGCGGCCCAGAGACCTGGTGACCCCTCCCGGCTGCGCCTCCGCAGGGCCGGGGTTGGCCTGCGGGTGGGGCTCAGGCGGCGCTAGGGCAGGCCCGGGGGCTATCCCTGCGCGGCGCCGAGCGCAGCCGACCGCTCGGCTCCAAGTTCAAGGCGCCGGGCGCCGTCCGCGGCGCGCTCTCCGCCCCTCTCTGCAGCGGCCATTTTCCGCTAGCTGGCGCGCCGCGCTAGCCCGGGCCAGGGTACCCCTGGGAGCCGCCACGACCCCCGCTCCACCCCGCCTGGCGTCTCCTCCCGGTCCGCGATCCCGTGCGGGCTGCGCGCTCGGGGGTCGTGCGCCTTGGGTCGCGTCCACCCTCCTCCCGCCCCGCCAGAGAGGGGGCGGGGGCCCGGCCCTGTTGGGGGACCCTCTCCCAGAGCCCCGCCCTCTACGCCAACTCCACTGCGCCCGTGAGAGGCCCCCACTTGGGGTCCCCCGCTGCTCCCCGCACGGCAGCTCCGCCCCCAGCCGGGGGGAGGGGGCATCGGCGGGCGGGGGTCCTGCAGCGGCGGGCGGGAGGGGGTGTCCCCACATCGAGCCTCTCTCCCAGACGGTCACCCCAGAGCTGGCAACTTTCGCCGGGAGCCCACGAACCACCCCAAAAACTCCCCGGGCGAAAACGAAAGTGGGGGCGGCGACGTACCATGGCGCTGCTGCGAGGAGGCGAGGCCGGCGCCGGAGCGAGCGCGCTCGGTCCCCAGCGAGGGGGGGCCGGAGGCGGCAGGAGGCGGCGGCGAGGGAGGAGGGCGCACGGGGGAGGGAGCGAGGAAGGGGGGGCGCCGCGCCCGCCCCCCCGGCCCGCAGGACCCTCCCCTTGGCCCGCCTCCCCCGGCCCCGCGCGCTGCCCGCGCCTCAGGCCTCTGGGCGCCCCAGCCCTGGCTGCGGCAGCTCCATCCCTGCCCCGGCCCGCGCAAGGGGAGGTCAGGAGAGCGGCCGCGGCGGCGGGTCGTGGGTCCCGTGTCGGGCTCGCAGCGGACAGAGCGGATCCACCTTCGCCGGGGCGCGCGCGCGCTCACACACACGCACGCAGACGGCTGGGGACACTCGCGGCCCGGGCCTCCTCGGCTCCGATACGGTCACCACGCACACCGACGCGCGCAGACCCGCACACTGGGCGCCTGCAGCGTGTTACAGACACATAGCCTGCGGGTGTCACCCAGACACACAGGGACGACGCGCACAACCGATAGGGTGTCTTGGACACACACCTTATGTAGAATGCCACCAACACAGATTCACACTGACAGCTTGCGGGTGTTACCCAGACATACAGGGGGACCCACATACAGCCTAAGGGGTGTCACAAAGGCACCCAGAGCCACATATACGGACTCACAGCCTGCAGGGTGTCACCCAGATGTGCAGATTAACAATCATAGAAAGACACTCCAGACCTAGGACTGACCCCACACACCGATCCCCAGGACCCCTTCCCTTCCCCAGGCCATCCTGCCAGCCACCCTGGCCCTTGAGTACAGGTGTCCCGGATACACACAGACACAAACAGCGGGGAGATGGGACAGATGCAGACACAGAGACTTGGACACCGAGGGCGACAGACCTGGGGGGCAGGGGTCCCCTTGGGATCCCGCAGGGGCTTCAGGCAGGGCGGGGGCGGGGAGCGCGCGCGGCTGCTCCATAGGTAGAGGAGGGAGCGGGCGCCCCCCACCCGTCAGGATTAATGGCGACGTCCCCGCAGCAGGGGAGAGGCCGGGCCGAGGAGGGTCAGCACCTCCGCCCCTGCTGAGCGACCGCTGCGGGCTGAGACCCGGTGCCGCAGTGCCCCCCCCCCCCCGGTCAACTCCCGCAGTCCCCCCTCCTCCGGCAGCCGCAGAGTAGGCACCTCCCCCTTTCCCCCCTCCCAGGCTTTGCGACTGGCCAAGCTGGGGACAAGAGAGGGGGACTTCCCAGGCCTGGTGGGGTGAAGATTCTGTTATCATCCTTCTGTCAGGGTTTACCCGAAACTGAGACCCCAGCTCCCTCCAGGAATTCAGGGACCCTTTGGGGAAATGGTTTCCTGCTCCCCCAGGGAGGGCGCCAAAGTTTATGGTGGAGGCTGGCAGCACCCCAAGAGGAGAGAATCAGGCCCTGAGCCGCCTTTCTGGAGCATGGCAGACTCTGGAAGCTTCTGGAAATTGATCCTGTGGTTCTGTGTGTGATATTACCCCCCAGCCCTACCAGAGGTTGGGAAACCTCGGGCAAATGGTGGTGAGGATGACCCTACCACATAGTAGATGCTCAATAAGCATCCTCTCTGTGTCGCCCATCTTAACCATTCCAGGAGCGTTTACTCTTGGACAATGCGGCTTTCCTTTTCATTTGCATATTCTTCTCCCCATTTTCTAGAAGAGAAAAGTGAGGCTCAGAGAGGGTAACTCATCTTCCCAGGGTCAACCAGCATGTTAGAAGCTCAAGGAACCTGATCATAACTCCTTCTTTAGGGTCCTCAGGAGTGGAGGAGGTTCTGGAGGTTACCTCTGCTCTCCCAAACCTGAAGCCAAAGGAAGCAGGGTGAAAACTCTGGCTCTGGTGAGGGAAGGGTTAAGAAGCTAGAGACCCTCCTCCTCTCAAGAGCATCTCTAATCTTTCTCTGTTAATCCCCAGCTGGATCCTCAGTCCCTCCCCTGCCTCAGGGAATTAGGCACCTGGGAGGAGAGGAGGGGAGGAGAGAAGTGGGTTAATAGCAACTAAGAAGGGATTGGGGTCCAGAGGACACTAAATGGGGGTACAGAAACAGCCCCTACGCATCATTTTCCCCATGAGGCCACCCCTGGGCCTGTACGGGCAGTGTTAAGTGCTTTACCCCAGCTGACTCATTTATCCCTCACACCTCTATGAGGTGAGTGCTCCATCCCCACTTCACAAATGAGGAAACTGAGGCTCAGAGAGGTTTAGACACTTGCCCAAGATCACCCAGCTGGTAAGTGATGATGTTGGGTAGGATGCTTTCCTGACAGTGGATGTAATTTTAGCTTCTTTTGCAATCTGAATAGACTGAGAAGCTCTCACACCATCAAATTCTGCTTTCTTTTTTGCTTAACAGTCCTTCCCTTCATCTTTCTCTTTTCTCCTACATTTTACTACGAGCAGCAAGAAGAAACCAGGAAATTCCCCTCTGCTAAATACCCAAGTTCATTACTTACAAGTTCTGCTTTCTGTTTAACTGTAGGACACAACTTAGCTAAGTTTCTGCCCCTATATAATAAGGATCCCCTTTCCTCCATATGTGTTGGTCTATTAGTTCTTTCATTCTAGAACATTACCAAAGCACAGGCTGATTAGCAAACTTAAAAAATGTCCAGCTTCACAGACACCAAAGAAAGGATAACAAAAAATAAGAACATAGCATGCTCTGGCACTCATCAAAATGGGTAAAGGTTTTTAAATTAATGAAACTCAGTGGTGGCGAGGATGTGGTGAAACAGTTATTTTCATAAATTGCTTGGAGATAAGTGTGTATTAATTGGGAAAGCAGTTTGATAAATATGGCAGAATTTTAAGACAAGTTCAGACTATATGATCTAACTTCCAGGAGTCTATCTTGAACTTGGGAAAGGGCATATATGCCCTTAAAGACGTTCACTGCCATCATATACTTGTAGACATTGCAACAAATCAGTGTTTCTCAGCCTTTTTTCAATATCACTCCCCCTAAAGCTGTTTTACATGTTTTTTTTTCTTAATCACCCACCCCTCATGAAACTTTAATACCATAGATAGACTGCATATTTGTTTATATACTGTATGTATATCTGTGTTTTGTATATTAAGCTAATAAGACTTTTTCACACACACCCAAAATTAATTTTTGCCTCAGTTGAGAATGCATACTATAAATAAATAATGGTATAGTCTTCTGATGGAATGTAATACAGTACTTTAAGAATAACTAAGTTGCAATAAGAAAAAGACAACCACTCAAGAGGAAAATGTGCAAAAAGCAAGAACAAGCATCCTGAAAACGATGAAACATGGGTAGCCAAGTGCATAGAGAGATGTCCAATCTCATTAGGGATCAAGGAAATGCATGACAAGACCACAATGCGGCCCCATCTTACCCCTATACCATTTCCCCCCATTTAAAAATGTCCAACAATACCAAATGCCAGACAGGCTATGGATGCACAGGTTCTTCCACATTGCAACCACTTTGGAAAAACAGACTAACATTAATCACAACACTGAATAGTCATGTGCCACATAACATAGTCTTTCCTCTCCCAGATACATACCCACAAGAAACCCTTGCTTGTTGTCCCAGGAAACAAGCCCTGGAATGTTCAACATTGCACTGTGAAAAAGGCAAAAGCCCAGACACAACCTGAATGCCCATCACTGAGAGAAAAGAAATGCATTGTGGGAAATTCACTGCCTATTAATCAGAAGTCACAGCAGCATTCCAGACACATGCAAACAGTATGGTTGGGTTTAGCAACAAAATTGAGTAAAACAAGAAGCTCCCAAATATTGCACACAGCATGGTACTCTGTGAAGTTATAGTAACTAAAGTGAACCACCCTTTTGGGAGGAATATATATTTGAAATACAATTATTTTTAAGCAAGAAAAGGATAAATTACAGATTCAAGAATATAGTTAACTTTGGGGAAAGAAGCCCAGAGAGCAGGATGGGGAAGAAGAATTTTGGGGTTTAGGTTATCGCTAAAGTTCTGTTTATCTTGGTGGTGGTGTGTTTGGGGGCATTTGTTCTGCTAGCAAACTGTTACATTTACTAATAAAGCCAACAATGACGAGAGCAAATCCTGAGTCAGACTGGGATTAAACTCATTCCAGCACCTAACGCCCAAATAATTACCTCTATCACTAACTGGAAATGAGAATGCTGAGAATCAACTGTCGGCTCCACGTTGGGGTTCAGGGACAGTCTGTCTTGTTTACAGCTGCGTCCCTGACACTGAAAAGAGTGCTTGGTATGTAGTATGTGCTCAATAAATATTTGGGGGATGAATGAAAGTCTCAGAGGGACCAAAGGACTTGTAAATACCATTTAAAAAAGAACCATATGTGTCTATATATGTATTATATGTTATATATACATATATAAAATATATAAGATGTATATGAATTAAGTATGATATATATTGTACGAGGACTGTCTGGAAAACATTCCAACTGTAAATGCCTCTATTTTTTATATTACATGACTGGATACTTTCCAGACAGCCCTTGTATATACATACATAAAATGTATATTATTAAATATGTATTGTGTATGTATGCATGCACATTAGATATGCAATATATATTATATGCATATATAATTACATTATATAATATATGCATATATATTAAAGATGCATATTAAATATAACAAATATGTAGATATATATATTTAAAAGAATCACACACACACACACATACTAAGCTTCCACAAACACAGCACTGATATGAACTAACTACAAGGTGCTTTGTTACGGGGGAGAGGGGGAACCCAAAACACTGAATGTTAAAGACATACTTCCAATACTTATGTAAGAAGAACACAAAGTCACACAGTACCAAGTGGCAGATACCTAGCCCCATTTTGCAGATGGGGGAACTGAGGCCCAGAGTTAATTACTAACTACCCAAAGTTACTCACTACTCCACTCCGCCTTTATAGCACAAAAGCAGACACAATATGGAAAGGAATGGGCGTGGCTGTGTGTCAATCCTATTCTTTCCTGTCTGGCTTTTTCCACCGGGCATAATTATTTTGTGATCCATCCATGTTGTTGCTTGTACCAATAGATCATGCCTTTTTATGGTTAGCTATTATGCCACCATCTGGATTTGTTTATCCATTCACCTGCTGATAGACCTCTGAGTTGTTTCCAGGTCTGGGCTATTACAGCCAAAGCAGCTCTGAGTCTCTGTGCTTAAGCCTTTGTAGGAACAATTGCTTTCATTCCTCCTGAGTGAATGTCCAAGAGTGGAATGGGTCATACACTAAATGCATTTATTTACGTAAAAGTCTTTGCATGGCCATAGCCTTTCATTCCTCTTGGATAAAGACCTAGGAGTGGAAGGCTGGATCCCCTGCTGGTAGGTGTGTGTTTAACTTTTTAAAACCTGCCAGACTGTTTTCCAAAGTGGTCACACCATTTGACAGGTCCACCAGCAGAGACCTGGAGTTCCAGCTGCCTCACATCCAGTAGTCATACTGAACAGAGGCACAGATGCATCTTTTGGGTGAGTAATGTGAAGAGTGCCAATCAGATAGCAGCGCAGGTGAGGGAGTGGGCCAGGTAAGAGATAAATCCAGCAGGGGCTGGGTTACACATTGCCTTGCTGGCCACACTCCACAGCCCAGGGGACAGGAACGGCTACAGGTTTGGGGCAGGGCCACCACACCTAGATTCTGACCAGTGGTTGCCACTTACCAGTCATGGCAGGCATGGTCTACCTTCCTGGCAACTCTAAGTTCAGGGTTTTCCCTTGGGAGGCCATAGTTGGGTTGAGAATATCAAACCCCAGATTGGTCCTAAGTGATCTCCATATATGTCCATTGGAGGCAGTTTGCCAGTGGTCGGAATCCTTGAATCTTTGTCCCCATTTGATACAAGAATTTGGTTCCCAGGTCTCTATCTCAAGGAATGAGGAAAGTGGCCCAAGGGTGCAGACAGGAGCCACCTAGCCTGGGTTCAAATCCCAGCAGTGTGACCCTGGGCAAGTTACCTTTACTCTCTGAGCCTCAGGTTGTCCATCTGTAAAATGGAGGGATCATGATAGTGATAGTGAAGATTAAATAAGTTATTTACAAAATGCCTAGAACAGGACCTAGCAATCACTGAATGACAGAGAAGTGTTTGTTATAAGAAAAACAAACCCAGCTGGAAAATCAAAGCTGTTCACCGCAGCTTTGCCTTAGCCCAGGGGCTCCCAACCTTTTTATACCCTAGGGCGCATTCTAAAATATCGGTAGGGCAGCAGGCACCAGCTATTTCTAAGGATATTTATTATTGAACGAGAATAAAAATTAATAAAAATAATTTTAAAATAATAAATTTATTGTACAAATTATATACACACAAAGGAACATATATACAAAACGTAATACCAAGTAAATAACACACATATAATAAAATCATTTAAAAAAACATAAAAGAAAACATAAAAAAAACCAATCTGTCAGTGTGATCTTTGGCATTGCATTTCATTGGCCAGTGCCTCGTAATTAAGAGAGTATGACGACAACCCTGTTAGCAAACAATTGTTAAGATGCTCATCGGTAAGTCGAGATCTATATCGTGATTTTATTAAATTCATGTTTGAAAACAAAGATTCGCATAAATACGTTGACCCGAAAAACGATTTGATTTTATATGCCGCTTTTTTAAAAAATGGGAACCTTTCTTTGTCGACTATGTTCCATAAGTCCTCTGATATTAAGGATTTTAGCAAAATATCGTTCT